>CATIWO010840165.1:0-11188 GCA_949673435.1 Macaranga tanarius | reverse complement strand
CAATAAGGATAAAATGGTCATTTTAATAATTTTATCACTTTCACTACCTCATTAATATTCTATCCCAAACAAGGGAGAGAATATTTTCTCTCCCTCACTTATATTCTTCCCAAACAACCTAGAGAAAATAAAAAATCTCCACCTCCACTTTCTCCCCCCTTACTTTATCTCCCCTCATTTTCTCCCCCCTCCTAATTTGCTTCCCAAACAAAGGGTAAAAGTTATAGGCAACCCCACAACAAAGTCCATTATAATCTTCTCCCACTTCCATTCGAGAATCTTCAATGGTTGTAACTTACCTGCAAGTGCTTAATGTTCAGCTTAGACTTACTGACAAGTCAAACATTTTGCAGCAAACTCCACCACATCCTTCCTCATTGTTGGCCACCAGTAGTAGGGCTTCAAGTTGCGGTACATCTTCAAGCTACCCAGATGCATTGCATATGGAGCAGAATGAGCTTTACCCATAATTTTCTTTCTTAACTCTCTAGTGTCTGGTACACATACACGATTTTCCATCACTAACACACCATTATCCGTAATTGTAAATTGGGAATTAGTTCCAGTTTCAACTTTTTCTTTCATATTCTTTAAATATGGGTCTTCCATTTGGACACTCTGAATTTGATCTCTCAATGTTGTGCTAACTTATAAAGTAGCAAACAAGGTAGCAAGTAAATGATCTCTTTCAATATCCAGTGTAGTGTTAATTTCCCATAAAGCCAATAAATTGTTCACATCATAATCAACTATCCCAGCAGAGCATTCCATTGTCTTTCAGCTCAAAGCATCCGCTACAACATTTGCTTTCCCCGGGTGATATTCAATAGTACGGTCATAATCCTTCAATAACTCTATCCATCTTCATTGCCTCAAGTTCAATTCCTTTTGAGTAGGAATATACTTCAAACTTTTATGATCTGTAAAGATGGTAAATGTCTCCCCATAGAGATAATGTTACCAAATCTTCAATGCATGTACAATTGCAGCCAATTCTAAATCATGTGTCGGATAGTTCATCTCGTATGGTCTCAACTGTATAAATGCATAGGCAATCACCCTTCCCATTTGCATAAGTACACACCCTAAACCTTACATTGAAGCATCAGTATACACCACATAATCACCACTTCCGGTTGGTAAAGCAAGTACTGGAGTAGTGGTAAGGGCATTCTTTAACCTTTCAAAACTACATTGACATTTCTCGTTCCATTGAAAAGGCGTATTCTTCTTCAACAAAGCAATCAAAGGTCTAGCAACTGTGGAGAAGTCCTTCAGAAATCTTTTATAATACCCAGCTAATCCCAAGAAACTTTGGATTTTTATCACATTCCTAGGTGGTTCCCACTATTGAATTGCTTTAATTTTTTATGGATCGGGTTTTACTCCTTCTCTATACACTATATGCCCAAGAAATGCAATTTCTTCCATCCAAAATTTACATTTACTAAACTTGGCATATAGCTTTTTCTCCCATAAAACCTGTAAAGCTACTCGAAGGTGCTTTTCATATTCTTCCCGACTAATGAGTAAATCAGTATATCATCAATAAAGATGATAATAAACTGGTCTAGGTATGGCTGGAAAGTCTTATTCATTAATGCCATCAAGGCTGCTGGCGCATTGGTAAGTCTAAAAGGCATCACAAGAAACTCATAATGCCCATATCTCATTCTAAAGGCAGTCTTTAGAATAGAAGATTCTGCTACTCGTAGTTGCAAGAAACTCTGGATTTCTGTCACATTCCTAAATGGTTCCCACTCTTGAATTGCTTTAATTTTTGATGGATCAGGTTTTACTCCTTCTCTGGACACTATATGCCCAAGAAATGCAATTTCTTCCATCTAAAATTTACATTTACTAAACTTGGCATACAACTTTTTCTCCCGCAAAACCTGTAAAGCTACTCGAAGGTACTTTTCATATTCTTCCACACTAGATGAGTAAATCAGTATATCATTAATAAAGACAATAATAAACTGGTCTAAGTATGGCTGGAAAGTCTTATTCATTAATGCCATGAAGGCTGCTGGCGCATTGGTAAGTCCAAAAGGCATCACAAGAAACTCATAATGCCCATATCTCATTCTAAAGGCAGTATTTGGAATAGAAGATTCTTCTACTCGTAGTTGCAAATAGCCAGACCTCAAATTTATCTCATGATGGCATACACCCTAGCTTGAGCTTGTGTTTTCCCAATTGATCCTATTGGTGTAGAAGTACTAGCTCCATTCCCTCTACCTCGACCTCTTCCTCGACTAATATGAGGATTGTGCTCTCCCGCACTACTTTGCCCCGTCACTTGAGGTCCCTCAGCATTCTTTCTCGCTGGACAATCCCTGATGATATGTCCAGGTTAGCTACAGTAATAGTAGACAATCACTCTAGATCTCTAACATTCTCCGGAATGGAATCGACCACACTTGTTTCATGTAGAAGCAGACACACTACTCATTGATCTACCTCTTGCTCCATCTCTTCTTTTTCGAAATCTTCCAAATCCTCTTCCGAAACTACTCCCTATTGATTGAGTAGGTTAACTTGACCCTCATCCTCTAAAGCTACTTTGTTGGAAACTAGAACCTCTAAAGGATGACCCTCTACCGGTTCTAAACAAAAGAGAAGTAAATCTACCATAAGTCTTCTTTTTTTTAGCTTCTACCTCATTCCTTTCCTGAATGAGTTCCTATGCTCTAATTGCTGTCTCCAACAACTCTCTATAGGTGGATGTCTTTACCACTGCCTTCTCTTGTATTTACAAGTTCAATCCTCTCTCAAACTTACTCCTCTTTAGCTCACTTGTAGCCACTTCCTCTAGTGCATATTTAGACAACCTCACAAATTGGACTTCATAGTAGGCTATAGATAAATCCTCTTACTTCAAGTTGAGAAATGCAAGCTTTTTCTTTTTTTTTTGTACACTACCGGCATATATTTGTCAATGAATGCTTACAAAAATGTTGCCCAAGTGATCATCATTGGTACATTCTTACTTTCCGGCATAGTGTCCCACTAGTCTACGGCATCTTGTTCAAACAACGACACCATATAACTTACCCTCTTCTCAGGAGTGCAATCAAAGTGATTCAACACTCTTTCAGTTCCGCTCAACCACTGTTCAGTTACAATTGGGTCAGTAGCCCCTGTAAAAATCTTAGCACCTTGCTTCCTAATCTTTTTAAAATTCTCATCCAAAGCGCCCTCATTTGGTCTTTGAGCCATGTCTCGGATAGCTTGTACAAACTCTTGCATGAATGGAGGGTAAGGAGCTTGTGGAGGTTGTGGTTGTTCTTGGAATTGTTCTTGCTCACCTAATACATGTATAGGACCTTGCCTATAGATAGACTCAGACAACCCTTCTGGAACAACAGGAGGTGTTTGGCGTTCTTTTATCTTGAGATATGTAACATATAGTAACTATATGTCATATCAAGATTATGCATGATACGTTATAAATGCATGTTATGCTAATGTCCCAAGGGAATCTAATTCCCGCTCTGATACCACTAAATGTGAGACCCGCAACACGTGGCCTCAAACCCATCTCAACACGTGTCCAATTAGAAAGAAAATAAATTTCTTTTAAGAACACAACTACATGCCATGTACCTTTATACTCATCACACAAACCATATAACTATGCAATGCACAATAACATCAAATTCAACCACAAAACACGTACTTATATGAATATAGCTTAAAACCAATGGAGTATAAGCTTTATGAATAATATATAAAAGCCAAATTGAAAAAAAATCATTTATAAACAATTAAAACTCTTTATTTATGAGTCTAGTTTCATTTTCAACTTGAATCACTTAATTTGGAAATGTACAAAATTAGTTATGAGGTTTTAAATACTTCAAGGTCATGCATGGAAAATTGCAAATTAATATGAGCAATAAAATGTCCGGCCATTTTTTACCATCTCAAAGGTGGATTTTTCCAAAACTTAAAACATAAAAGTTGTAAAGGACTCTTCAAAGTTTCCATATATTTAAACCACATCTCATTTGAAGTTCTATAACTCAAGTTATGGTCAAAATACTATAATCCTACAAGCGTTGAGCACAATTATTGCACGGCCGCGTCACTTTTTGGCATGGCCACTCAAGGAGTATGCACGGCCGTGCAAGAATTAGGCACGGCTGTGCCTGCTTCATGCCAATTTCCTTCTCTACTGCATGACCATGCAATATTTGCACATGGTCACGCCTAAGAGCCTACACCTGACACATGGCCTATAGACTATGTCACACTCTTTTGGCTATAACTCCCTCTACAAAACTCAGAATCAAGTGATTCAACAGGTACGAAAAGCTAACTTAGAGGGATACAACTTTCATTAAGACACCTGGGCTGAATTCATTTATATAAATTGACTAAAATTCCCTTGAATAAGATTGTGATGTCAAAACACATGACTTAAACTCAAATCAAGCTACAACACACATTCTAAACACACTAATCCACACCAAACATCTAAAACATCACAACAAGATACATATATACATTCAACCATATTCAAAATACATTAACAAGTGCTTTATAACATTACTTTCAAATACACAGCTCATCTCAAACTTGATACATTTTTCACCACCATTTATATAACACATATTCAATCTCTTACAAACCACACTTACTTACATACTTTATAACATTGTCTTAACACAATAAATTTATAATCTTTACATTATCAAATGTTCACCAATTCAACCAAAATGATATGCAAGGGTGCATGATGATAAAGATAGAGCATGGATTGCCAAAACACACCTCAAGCTCCCTAAGGTCCTTGCCACACAAACCTCTATCTAAGCTCCTAACTTTAGCTAACTATTTCCTGAAAAATAGTTGTAAGGGGGTGAGCTTATGACTCAATAAGCAATTATTTATATAACAATCTATATACCACTTCTCAAGAATTAATTAAGTGATATACATATAATAATTATATGGACTAAGTTCAAGTGTGGACAATAGCCTTCATTCCAACACAAGCTCAACATATACCAAATATATTATACAAATTCATACATGTTTCAACAAGGTAAAGTAACAAACTCATATCATCATTTAAATAAATTCATTCATTCATTCATTTCATATCTTAATTTGGTTTCCTGCTGGAACCACCTCACATGCGCATTTCTCACAAGTGGTCATATACTAGGACCATCTTCCCGGCTCAGTCCCAGTCACATAACCTCACATCCTCACATATAATTTCAAGTAGCTATTCGCTCGGCTCAGCTTACCCATCTCACAATATCATATTTTTCATGTGACCACTACTAGAACTATCCACCCAGCTCAGTTCTAGATTTCACATATAGTGAAGGCTATACACACATCTCAGCCTCACTATCACACATTTACCTCACCAACATTCATTCCAATCACAAAATGTGCATATTCACATTTCAACATAATTCACATTTCAATATTCTTTTCTCACTTCTCAACACATATACATCACATTTCAATAGCCATATCATACTCAAATCACAAATCATCAAGTCACTCAAACCATTCATATACTCAATTCACACCATATCACCATTCATGCTAATTCATGCATAGCACTACATTTCATATATTTAAAAGAACCAATATACATATCGTTATATTAGTAACTACTTACACAAATGCTTCAACTCTTTCAAAATAGAAGCTCTCCTATTTATTTGCACCACTTCTATCATTGTCAATGCCTACACAATATTCACACATCAATATCACATAGCAAACAAGACTCTAGCACTTAAATGCAACTAAGTGCCATTTTATACTCTAGGTTCAATGTGCCCTAATATTTTCTACACAAGTCCAAAAATCATGAAATTGTAATTAAAGTTAGACATATGTGTCTACTTCCAATTCCAATTAGAATTAATCCATTCGGACATGTACAGAATTAAATATGGATTTTAAACTAAACCCGGGCAAAATAGAGTTGCCATCTGAGCATAAAAATGTCAAGGTATATTAGTCACCATAAAAAATATAATTAGCTTCCTTAAAATACAAGAGTTGTAGTAGACATTCTGAAGTTTCCAGAACATTAAAGCTTGCTCAAATCAGAGGTCTACAACTCCAGATATAGCAAAAACAATGAAACTGATAAATAGGGCATACAGAACCCGAGATAAGCAACCAAAATAACTCAACTACAACCAATAAAAACACAATTCAATCTCAAGGCTTCCTAAGGCACAAAATTGATAGCTATAGGATGATCAAACTCTCGCCAAAAATCCTCCAAAACCTCTCCTCTTCTTCTTCTTCCCCAATTCTCTCCACTCTTACTTCCTATACACTCACATATACTCTCACTTAACACCCACCAATCAAAAAGTTCCATTTGCCCCATCAAAAGTCTTCTAATATTAAATACTCACCAAACTAATAAATACCTAGTTATCTCTTAACAAACTAATATAATATTATATATATACAAATATCAAATCCCTCTCTACACACCCTTAATACACTAGGATAATTACCTAAAGATCCACAACTTTCTATTTTTGACACCTAGGTCCAAACTTCTCTTGCAATAATATGCCTCTCTACCAAAATGAACATGCCACATATATGCAACTCATAACTCTATGCCATATGTCATAAAAATTACTATGCATGAACTGTGCTCCTAAATCACAGGTGTTACAGGTTCTCCAAGGTCTCCCATATTTCTTTTGCAGAAATACAATGTTGCATTGCACCTTTCCCCCTTCATCTCTAGACATGGAAGCAAGTGGGAGGGTCATAGCTTTCTTATTCTTATAATTCTCCTCCTTTTGTTGAGTGCTCCATTTGGCTCTATCGAGTAGGACTTCTACATTTTCGGTTGGGGGACTCTAACCTTGAAGAACAACCTCCCACAATCTGATAAGATCATTATTAAGATATAATTCCATTTAGAACTTCCAATGAGGATAGTCATTGCCATCAAAAAAAGGTCTAAGTGATTGGAAAGAAAGAAATTCACTACCCATGATCTTAATTCTAGCAATGAAGTACCTAAAAATTAAGCTCTGATACCAATTGAAAGGCCCTAGAGGGGGGGTGAATAAGGTGATAAAAATTTATTGAGTTATGGAAGAACAATTAGTATAAAAAAATTGGATTTGTCTTAGAAACAGAAAATATACCAAAAGGAAACCAAAAGTATACTATTTTGCAAAGGCTAAAATTAAAGAAATGAAAAGTATACCAAACATAAACACAAAGTATACCAAGAATTCAACTCACAACACAAGAGTTCGGATTATCAACAATCCTACGTCTCCACCCAACTTATGCTCAAGTTAGAATTTTCAATACCCGCACCAATCTTATTACTAAATTGTGTTACAAAAAGATGAGTTTTCTAGCTCAACTCAGACTATACAACAAAAGTGTTTTTCTTAGCACAACACAAAACCAATTCATAAGAGTTTTCAAGGCTCACTCCAAAACCTTCATAATTTATGTTTTTAATATGGCTCAATACAAACCAACAAGAGATAGCACTTCATTACCCAGTTCTTTTAATCCTTAAAGAAAGAGTAGTAGAAAGAGTATCTATCTCTAGCTCACAAACCCAACTTTCACAACAAGAGTTCTAAGAATAATAATTTGAATTTTACAAAGAAAAATCTTTACAAAGATGATTGATAATGTTAATAGCTTGCAACAACTCCTTACTAACAAGTTTTTTGACATCAATATATATAGAGGATGTCAAAAATTAGCTGTTAGAAGTTCACTAAGTTGTTCTCATCATGTCCCATTAATTAAAGCTTAATCCCATAACTTTTTGGTCTGACGAATGCTTCCTCACGGTCGTGATTGAGTACTCATGACCGTGACCATCAAAAATCTAGTCGTTGGAGTCAATTCTACTTGTTGTGCAAGATGGGTGCTGGCTCACAGTCTGGGTCATGACCGTGAGCACACCATCACGGTCGTGAGCTCTTTTCTCACAGCCATGAGCGCTCAATCATGAGAGCCCCAGATTTTTCATTGACTGGCTCATTTTATACACCTCAAATGCCCGATGTTCCTCATGGTTTTTGCACTATTCACTCACAACCGTGAGCACCCAAGACACTTTAAAAACTTCTACTTTTGATCTATATGCATTAGGTTTCAATTGGGATTAATCATGTGAAGTTTAGAAGACTTGTTTGAGCTTTAAACATCCAAGCACATTGTCCCTAAAGCTTGAGCACAACCTAGCTTATATTCACACTTAAATGAAAATATTAGGAAGTTGAAATTGTTTGTTGAAATCAAAACTAAGATTTCAATTGATGATCATGCAAATGTCCAACATGTTTTTCATAATTTTATCCCACTTATCTGCCTATCCTAGGTCCACAGTACCGTGGAAATTATAAGCTCCACACTTCTTTAAATGCTCGATAATATCTTTAGGCTTCCAGTATGTTTCTCATTCTGACATCACCATTGCCATCGTGCGTGCTAAATCGGTAGCATCTATGTGTACTACCGGGGTTACGGGTTAGTTCGGCACATTCACGGGCATCATTGATAGTGGTGCTTGATAGATATTCCTTACCCTTCTAGGTATATGCTTAAAAATTGAAGCTGAAGCAGCTGTCATGGAACTTCCTTGCAAACTACCTATTCGAATATTTGGTATATCATCTCCCTCATTGCCAACTGACGCTAACAATGGAGATGATTCTCCTTGAAATGTTCAACTCCTATAGGAAATATCAGCTAACTCAACTAGCTTGACTATATCTAGCTGGACTTCCCATCCTCTACCTCTACCTCTACCCCTACCACGGCCTCGTCCATGACCTCTACCTTGATTTCCTACTAATTCACCTTTAGTTCTTGCTATCTTCTGAAAATAAAATCACAAGACCATAGAAATTTTCATTATCACAATTATAACACCCGCCCTCTAGCATACGTAATTATGACATATGTATTGCATTTTATGTATGTGAGTTAGTGGACTTCATTTAGGTTTAAGATTGAGTATAAATTATAGAGAGGGACTATATTGTAATATAAGTTTAGAGTGAATTTTCATAATAGAAATTTTTGGGTTATTGTGAATAAATTCCATTTCAATAAGGAGTTTAATAGATATTTTGGTGATATATGTATATAATTATTTAAGAGTATTATTATTATGATTTTGGTGATAAATATGCATTTATTAATAGTTGGTTATGTATTTAATTAAAGAGACTTTGGGGGAGGCAAATGTAGATTTTTGATTGGTTGGTGGTCATATGTGTATATGTGTGTGTATGTGTGGGTAGAGTTAAAGAGATTTGGGAGAAGAGAAGAAGAGAGTTTTTTGATAGATTTTGGAGAGTTTTTGAGCTTGTTTAAATGATCAATTCATAGCTTTGGGGAGTAATAGAAGGTCTTATATTTATTAAAGCATCAATTGGTAAGTTTTTCTTGTGTTTATAATTGATTTAAGTTGAGTCTGGTTGTTGGTTAAATTCGGGTCCTATTCCTCTATTATTTTATCTCATTATTTTGACTATAACTTGAGATATAGAGCTCTAATTTGAGCATATTTGGACTCCCTGGAAACATCAGAGAGTCCTCTATGATTTTTACATTTTGAGTTTGGACTGATTTTGCCATTAAACTTGTCTATTAGGGCCAGATATTTTATTGCTCATGCTGATGCCCTGTTCTACCCGAATGGACTTAAAAATTCATAATTAATTCTATGCATGTGAAAATGGTGTGATTTTAGTTGATAATGAAAGTAGACTCATATATGTAGAGTCTTTATGAATTTGGTGATTATAGGGTGTGTCTATGATTCTTAAGAGCATCATGAACTTCATGAATCAAACATGACAGTAGTAGTATGTAAGTTGGTTTATGAATTTTCTTATGTGTTGGTTAAATGGTGATATCTAGAGTTGTATAACTCCAATTTGAGCAAGGTTAGATGCTCTAGAAACTTTAAATAGTTTCCTACAACTTTTATGCTTTGAGCTTGAGTTGATTTTGCTGTTAAAGTTGTCTGGCAGGGCTCGATATTTTCTTGCTCTTGCTGTTAGCCCTGTTTTGCCCAATTTGTATAAAAAATCCATAATTTATTCCATACTTGTCTGAATTGAGTAATTATAATTAGAATTGGGAGTATCATATGACTAGCTTCAGTATTATTTTCATGGTCATTGGACTTGTGTGTGAATTATTTGAATACATTCAACTTTGAGCATGGAGTTGCACCTAGTTGCATTTAAGTACAAGTGTCATGTTGCTTTGTGTATTGATGAATGATTATGTGTAGGCATTGATAAGGATAGAGGAGATACCAATTACTAGGGGAAGCTTTACTTTTGAAGGAGTTGAAAACACTTGAGGTAAGTAGTATTATTATAATAAATAAGATGCAAAGATAGATAATATTGTTAATTGAATACTTGTTATACCTTCATATTGATAATGAATGAAATGTATGAATTATAATTGTTATCACCTATGAGTGATTAAGAATAAAAAGATGAGTATGTTGAGTTGTGTTTGGTAATGTGATAATATTATGGTATGTTACATATGCTTAAAATTGGCATGCTAAAGTGAAGTTGATATATGTGGATGTGATGATGTCGGTTGGCTTTGTGACAATCAACAATATCAAATGTGATATCGATTTGCTTTGTGACCATCGATTATGAGAAATGTGATATCGATTGACTTTGTGACCATTGATTATGAGAAATGTGATATCGATTGGCTTTGTGACCATCAATTATGAGAAATATGATATCGATTGGCTTTGTGACCATTAATTATGAGAAATGTGATATCGATTGGCTTTGTGACCATCGATTATGAGAAATATGATATTGATTGGCTTTATGACCATCGATTATTAGAAATATAATGTCGATTGGCTTTGTGACCATCGACTATGAGAAATGTGTTGTCGATTGGCTTTGTGACCATCAACAATGTGAAATGATACCATATGGACAATATTAAGTAATGTGGAATGTGAACTCATAAACAGGAGTATAATTATGAAAATGGGAAGAGTTGATTGTAAGTCATTATTACTATAATGCTAATATATATATATATATATATATATATATATATATATATATATATATATATATATGTATGTATGTATATATATGGTTTTTAAGAATATTGAATAGTTGATTATGAATGATAGCTC
>CATIWO010839969.1:0-15465 GCA_949673435.1 Macaranga tanarius | reverse complement strand
TCTTATCCCATAAATTTTACTTTTATTCATAACCTTTTAAATGAAATTTTACACATGAACTACTTCTTGTGTTCTTTAGTGTATTCATTAAACTCCATTAAGAGTTGGATTGACTTCTACCTTTAGATTCTTCTTCATCTCTTTTCTTGAGTTTGTAAAGGGAAGTCGGGAATTAAAACTAGAAGAATTAGTTTAAGTGTGAACCATTGAAAATACTTGAAAATATAGGTTTGGTTTGTGTTGAACCAAGAAAAATACAAGTTTGTGTAAAGTTGGTGTTGATCTTCAAAACACATTGTTATACTTAATCTAAGTTAATAAATTAGTGTATGGTTAAAAATCATAACTTAGGTCAAGTTAGGTGGAGACATATGATTAATTAATAATCCGAATTTCTTAAATAATTGTGCCTTTTATGATTGCTTCTTTGTCTTTCTTATTCACCTTCAATCTTTTGTTTCTTTTCTAATTAAGTGCTTTAATTCTCTTTTAATTACTCTAAAATTAAATTAGCCCTCTTCACCCTCCTCTAGAGCCTTTTCAATTGGTATCAAAGCTTGAATTTTAGGTACTTCATTGCTAAAATCAAGATCATAAGGAATGATTTTATTAACTTTCAATCTCTAAGACCCCCGTTTTTTTTTTTATGAAAATGACTACTCTCATTGAAAATACAAGATGGAGCTCTATTTAGATAGTGATCTCATTAGACTTTGGGCTGTTGTGCTTTAAGAATAAAGTCCTCCAACCGAAATGGTATAAAATGCTCAAGTCATTATGGAAAGAGCTAAATGGAATCAAAATGAAAAAGAAGATAATTATAAGAAAAAAAAGTTATGATAATCCTCTGGCCTCCATGTCTAGAGAGAAAGGTGGGAAGGTGCAATTAGGGGTGAGCAAATTCTGTTCGGTTTAAAAATACCTAAAACTTAACTGAACCGAATCTATTTTGGTTTTAAATCGAAACGAACCGAAATATGGGTTGAACCGAACTAAATTGTTTCATTTCAATTATTTTTTTCGGTTTTGACTTTCTTTTCACTTTTTTAATTTTAAAATTATTTTGTTTATGTAATTTTATAATATTATAATAAGATTCATAAGATATATTAATATTAATTTTTTATATTTATTTTATTTATTAATTTTTTTAAAAATCAAATAAACCAATTCTCTAATATATATTTAAATATTTTTTGTTAGGATTGTTTTGGTAGTAAATAATTTTATTAAGAGTTTTATGTATTTAGAAACTAATATTATTAATAAAATTTTGAATATTAATAATAAACCAATCAAACTGAACTATAAATATATATAAAATTTTAGAATATACTATGAGTTTGGTTCGGTTTAGTATATTTTTTTACTCTAAAACCAAACCGAACATATTTTGGTTCGGTTTAAATCGAATTAATATTTTTATTTCTTGAAATCGAACCGAACAGTTTGGTTTGATTTTCAGTTATTTTTGCTCACCCCTAAGTGCAATAATGTATTTCGGCTAAAAAAATTTGGAATACTCTAAAGAACCATTATGAAGGAAATATACAAGTTAGATCCAAGAAGGTTCAACTCCATGTCTATGAGTATGAACTCTTCAAGATGAAGCTTTAAAAGTTCATCATAAAAAATGAACAATAAATTGAATGCTCTTCTCACCACTTTGAGAAAATTGAGAAAATGCTACTCAAGAGAGGAAATTAACACTAAAATCTTGAGAATGCTATCCAAAAAGAATAAGGAATCAAGGGTGACTTCTATTGAAGAAGAGCATGACTTGTCAAAGCTCTTTACTGATATTCTTATAGGAAAACTTTTAACTAGTAAACTCACCTTGAAGCAAAATGAAGAGGAGAAAGAAGAAAAGGAAGAGAAGAAGAAGGTGATAGCTCTAAAAGCTATTCAATAAGATAGTGAAGAGAAGAGTCTTATTGACTCAAGTGAGGAAGATGATGAGATTGCCATACTCACTAAGAACTTTAAAAACCTCTTGAAAAGGAAGAATTTCTCAAGATAAAGGGACAATAAGAAGAATGAAGGAAAAAGAGCAAAAGAAGTTGCTTGTGATGAATGCAAAAAGTTGGGTCACAAAAGGAGTGAGTGTCCAAGGCTCAAGATCAAGGGCAAAGGAACTAAAAAGAAGAAAAAGGCCTTTAAAGCCACTTAGGATGACTCATTCGTTTTAGAAAAGAAAGAGGAGAATCAAGAGGTGACTAATCTATACTTTATGGCTCTTGAAGATAAAGAGGTACCTTCTACTTCCAATTTTTTTTTTTTATGGTGATGATGATGATGATATCAATTGTGATTATGATGATGATGATAAGAATTTTATTATGAGCAAGCTTGTTTTAAAATGTAAAAATTTGATTTCAAAGAAAAAGATTTATAAGCTAGAGTTTTCAAAAATATCAAAAGAATTTGAAAATTTTAAAAAAAGTTTTCTAAAGTGATTTCTTTAAATGAGCAATTGTCCCATAACTTAAAAGCTTTAACCTTTTTGAGTTGTGAATTTAATGGAACTAAAGAAGAAAATGAGAAGTTTTCTCAAGAAATTCTAGAGTTAAAGAACTTTATTTTTAAGTTTCATAAAGAAAAAGAAACTTTTTATGCTCTTTTAACTTCTAAAACATTTTATATTGATACTTATGGAGTTTCATCATCATTATTCTCTTAAAATAAATTTATGAAAGGTAAATTGAGTTCTTCATATACTTCTAGTGATAACACAAAGACCCAAGCTACCAAGGCTAAAGAATCTTACACACCTAGAACTAAGTCTTTCAAGACTTATCCCCTATGGCTTAAAGGTTTAAGGCACAAGCCAAAAGACCTCAACCTAATCATGCTTACATATATATAAAAAAGTACATATTGAGCATGCTACACTACACTATCATATGCATTCTCACATTAGGACTCATATACATAATAAAAGACATGTGCAATACTACCACACCAATAACACTTATGTACCTAGGCCTAATAGGTTTACAAATGTGAAATACCTTTATTGTATGACTCTTGAGCATACTAGCAATGTATGCTATTATAAAAGATTGCATTCACAATAATTGTCTTTGGACTACTTAGAGACTAACCAATCTAGACCACTTAAGGATTGGGTTCAAAAGAATATTTAATTTGTTGTTGTGTATGTGTGCTTGAAATTCACTAAGAGCAAAAGTCAATGGTACCTAGATACTAGAAGTTTGAGGTAAATGATAGGAGATAAAGACTAATTCATTTATTTTGAGGCTAAAGATGAAGGTAGTATCACTTTTAAAGATAATACCAAAGGGAAGATAATGGAAATTGGTAAAATAAGTGACTTTATGGATATGAATCTACAAGATAATGATGCCCCAAAGCGTTTGAAGTTGGAATCACCAAGCAAAAATGAGATCTAAGAAATGCCTCCACCTAAAGAAGAGCTTTCAAAGGATTGGCACTATAAGAAAGATCATTAAAATGAGCTAATTTTAGGTGAAACTTCAAAAGGGGTAACCACTGGATCTTCTATTAGATCTTTAGTTAATCTAGACCTCATTTCTCAAATTAAGGTAAAGTCCACTAATGAGGCTTTGGAAGATGAATACTGGGTACATGTTATGCAAGAGGAACTTAAACAATTTGAGAGAAATAAGGTTTAGAACTTAGTTCGTAAACCTAAGATTATCCCATTATTAGCACCAAGTGGGTGGTTTATAGAAATAAGTTAAATAAACAAAGTGTCATTATTAAGAATAAGGTAAGATTAGTGACCAAAGATTATAATCAAGAAGAATGCATTAATTATGATAAAACTATTTCCCCCGTTGTAAGGTTATATGCAGTTAGGAATGTTACTTGCATTTACATTTTATATGGATTTCAAATTATTTCAAATGAATGTAAAAGTATTTTTTTCAAATGGCTACATTTTAAAAAAAGTTTATGCAAAACAATCTCTAGATTTTGAAAGAAATGAATTTGCTAACCATGTGTTTAAATTTGACCAAGGCACTATATGGATTAAAACAAGCTCCTAAAGGTTGGTATGAAAGGTTGAGCAACTTTCTATTAGAGAAGGAATTTTTTAAAGAAAAAGCTAGCATAACACTCTTCATAAAAAAATCCAATAGTGACTTGCTAATTGTGCAAATTTATGTTGTTAATGTTATATTCAATACTACTAACAATCACTTGTGTGAGGAATTTTCTAAGTCAATGCAAGAAAAATTTGAGATGAGTATGATGGGTAAACTCAAGTTCTTCCTTGGACTTCAAATCAAGCAATGTGAGAATGAGATCTTCAAATCAAGTAAATACGTTTGTGAATATATATGTGTTGTCACTGTTCATAAATGCATTTACTTTTTTTTTTTAATTTTTAATTTTTTGCTTTTTTTATTTTTAATATATCTATGTATTGCCACTGTTCATAAAACGTAAAATGGTGGGAACTTTGTGTCTTGATTGGAGATGAAAAACACAAATTTTTTCTCAATTTTTATATTGGTTGGAGATGGCCTAAGATTATCATTAAATAAGTGAGCTTTAGAGATCATAACAATGTCAATTTGAAGTCCTTAAAACCTTCATTAAAGTTTTCTAATTAATCATGATGTTATGGAGATCAAATAAGGTCATGAAAACTAAGCTTACGAAACTCATAGTGCTCCTCACGACCATTAGGAGCACTCATGTGCTAGAGCTATATTTGGGTAAAAAGAAGCATTAAGACAGTGCTGCTCACGATCCCAAATTATAATCATGAGCAAGATTGTGAGGAAGCTCACGATTATGATTGGATAGTGAGCAACCTCACGATCCAGCTGGAAAGTCCTCTATTAGCTAGAATCAAACATAACGACTACAATTTTTTATTCTCATGACAATCAGCCTACTCCTCATAATCGTGAGCATCCTAGACTCTGCAAAAAGCTAAAAATTCATTAAATGAAGATGTTGAAGATGGTAAATGAACTTAATGTTCTCAACAGCTATAATTCATTCATAAACTATAAAGTGGAGTGCTAGAACTTCATTTATGATGTTAGAAAGATCATTGAATCAAATTATTCCTTAGAAAACTTATTATTTTTAACTACTTGTATTCTTTATTATATTTATTAAACTCTATTGAGAGTTGGGTTGAGTTCTAGATTTAGGTTCTTTTTCATCTCTTTTCTTGGGTTAGTAAAGGGAAGTGAGGAACTAAAACTAGAGGAATTAGTTTAAGTGTGAAATATTAAAAACTCTTGAAAATTTAGGTTTGGTTTATGTTGAGTTAAGAAAAATATAAGTTTGTGTAAGGTTGGTGTCGATCTTCAAAATACATTATTGTACTCAATCTAAGTTAATAGATTGGTGAAGTTCATTTCAATTAAAATTTAATATCTTAACTCACCTAACTAAAAAATAATTAGTTTCAAACAAGTTTTCCACAATCATGTCTTATGACATGCTCTGATTATCTTATCTTGTGATAAGCTTATTGGGTTTTATTCTCGTCATCTATGGAAGATCATTTAGCGTCTTTGTCTTTACTGGAGGAAGAGGAAAGTGGAGTGGTTATGGAAGGGGAAGACGCAGGAAATGAAGTAACTGCGATAGCCTTCAGATGGACTTTGGTGGGAAGGTTTTTAACTGACCGTAATATAAATTTTCCATCCATGCAAAATCTATTGGCTTCGATTTGGAGACCTGTTAAAGGGGTCATTGTCAAGGATATAGGGAATGCACTGTATTTATTCCAATTTTTTCATGAACTGGATATGAGAAGGGTGTTAGAAATAGGACCGTGGACTTTCGATCGGCATCTTCTTATTCTAAAAAAACTAGAAGAGCATGAGCAACTTGCAAAAGTTGTCTTGGACAAAGTGAACATGTGGGTACAGGTTTTCAACTTTCTTATAGGTTTTATGTTGGAACATATAGGTCAGGTAATTGGTAACTATATCGGAGGTTATGTGGGATCTGACCCTAAGAACTTTGATGGTGTCTGGAAAAATTATTTGCGTATATGTGTGTCTATCCATGTCACTAATCCGATCAAAAGGCGAATGAAGTTAAAGAAAGCAGGTGGGGAATGGTTTTGGGTGAATTTCAAGTATGAGAAACTTCCCACTTTTTGTTTCTTCTGTGGCATTCTGGGACATTCCGAGAAATTTTGGGCTAAACTCTATGATTTTCCAAATCCTCTGATGGAAATGCCTTATGGTGAGTGGTTATGAGCATAAAAAACTAGGGGAAAAATATGATCGGAGAAAGATGGATTCGGTTCTCAGTACCAAAGGAGGGAGAAGGGGGTGGCTCTAACGGTGGTGATACCATGGTAGTGGACGGAGCGACCATAACTCCTTATTTGGAAGGTGCATTAACAACGTGGCCTCTGTATGATCAAGGGCAAATCTCAAAATTTCAGCTTGTTTCCCAAAGTGGACGAGCATTATGGCACAATCACAAAAGGAAGTTATTGCAAATGATAAGGAAGGAGCTGTTATCATGGAAGTTAAAAGGAGACGTTGTGCCGAGGTGGCGGATGGTTTTGATGGGCTAGCAGAAAGCCCAATTGAGATTGAAGATAATATCTCAAAAAATGAGTATCAGGCGGATTCTGGCCTCCAGACCCGCCAAGTCCAATGAGTTGTCTTAGCTGGAATGTGCGGGGGCTTGGGAACCCTCATTCTGTTCGGGTGTTGTCCGACTTAGTTCGGCTAAAGTAGCCCAAAATTGTTTTTCTTATGGAAACAATGGTCAATAGTAATAAAATTGAGCCCATTAGAGATAACTTGGGCTTTGAAGGCTCATATGTAGTAGATAGCCTTGGTAATAAAGGAGTTTTTGCTATGTTGTGGAAAGAGAGTAGTTGTGTTCAAATTCTGGGATTTCGTAGCAATTTTATTAATATTGTCTATGATGGCAAAGAGTTGGGGAGTTGGAGAATTACGGGCTTTTATGGTCTTCCGGAGAGAAACAAACGTTGAGATTCTTAGCAAATGCTTCGTAACCTTTATGATGTGTCAGACCGAGAGTGGGTTGTTCTTGGCGGTTTCAGTGATATTATGTCAGCTGATGATAAAAAGGGCGGTGTTCCTCATCTTAGATGGCTTATGGAGGGTTTTGGTAAGACTACCTCTGACTGTGATCTCCATGACATTGGCTTTATTGGTCATCGTTTTACTTGGTAGAGAGGCTCTTCTTCATTCAGTCGAGTAGAAGAAAGGTTAGATTGGGTTTTGGCAAATGGGTCTTGGTGTAATAAGTTCCCATATGCAAAATGCTACCATATTTCAGTGGCTTATTCAGATCATTCTCTGATTTTCCTCTAAATCTAGCAATCCATTTACATAGTGAAAGAGAAACGCTTCCGATTTAAAAATGCTTGGTTGTGTGAGGCGTCAGTAGAGAAAATTGTGTAGGATAGCTGGCGGGGATCAATGCGTTTATCCATTCAAGATCGGCTTAATCAGTGTGGTCAGGATCTTATGGCTTGGGGTGTTAATTTAACCAAGTCATTCAAGGATAGATTGTCTAATTATCGATCGGAGATGCAGCTTCTTTTGCCTAGAGATGATCAAGCTAGTGTGAAGCATCTCTCGGAGGTTAGAATGGAATATTTAACTATCCTTCAACAGTAAGAAGACTATTGGAGACAGCGGGCAAAGCAATATTGGCTCCAAAATGCTGACTCTAACTCTCGCTACTTTCATGCTTATGCTTCGGCGAGAAAGAAAAGGAATGGGCTGGACTAATTGAAGGATGAGTTGGGGGTTTGGCGAGGATAGACAGACGGTCTGGGTGATGTTATTCTCAATTATTTTCATAACTTGTTTTCTTCGAGTAGGTGTATCAATATGGAGTGCATAAATTCAGTTTCATCTTCTATTTCTTTGAAATATGCTGATTTATTGAATGCTGAGTTTACAGTTGAGGAGATCAAAATGGTAATTTTTTCTATGCACCCGGATAAATCCCCTGGTCCTAATGGGATGAATCCGGTATTTTACCAGAAATTTTGGTCAGTTATCAGCGCAAATGTTATTAACTCTTGTTTATCATATCTAAATTCTTGTGCGTTCCCAACAGGTTTGAACGATACTTCTATAGTTCTTCTTCCTAAAAAAGACTCTCCAGTTTCAGTTGCTGACTTGAGACCGATTTCTCTCTGCAATGTCTTATACAAAATTATGGCGAAAGTTCTTTCTAATCAGTTACAGCATGTGCTTCTGGGAATTATTTCAGAGTCTCAAAGCACTTTTTTGAAGGGTCGGATTATATTAGATAATGTGCTTGTTGCCTTTGAAATTACTTACTATTTGAAAAGGAAATCCCAAGGGAAGACTGGTATGGCTGCTTTAAAAGTGGACATGAGTAAAGCATATAACAGAGTGGAGTGGGAGTTTCTTTTGCAGATGATGCAGAAAATGAACTTTCCATTACGGTGGATTGAGTTAATCCTGCTTTGCATTTCTACTGTTAGATACAATGTTGTTAATGGTGCGCATGTGTTAGGCCCAATTGTTCAGGGCAGAGGATTGAGGCAGGGTGACCCTTTATCGCCTTATTTATTCCTTATTTGTGCCGAGGGTCTCTCGGCTCTCATCAATAATTATGTGTCGCGCGGTCTTCTCCATGGTTGTAGGGTGGCAAGAGGTGCTTCGGCTATCTCTCACCTATTTTTGCAGACGACAGTTATTTTTTCTTTCAAGCTAATCTGGAGGAAGTTGCTTATATTAAGAGATGTTTAATGGCCTATGTAGATGCTTCGGGTCAGGTCATCAATTTTCAAAAATCCTCTATAAGCTTCAGCTCTAACACTAAGAATAATATGCGGGAAGCCATTTGTGAAACCTTGGGGGTGAAGGGAGTAGTTGATCATGGGCACTATTTGGGTCTTCCTTCCTTGATAGGCAGAAACAAAAGTGAGATCTTTTCTTTTGTTAAACATCGCTTATGGAATAGAATGAATTATTGGAGGAATAAATTTTTATCTAAAGCCGGCAAGGAGTTACTTCTGAAGACCGTAGCTTAAGCTATTCCCACTTATGTAATGAGCGTCTTTTTGCTTCCTTTTGAGTTATGTGCTGAGTTAGAGCGGATGATGAATTCCTTTTGGTGGGGCAAGTATTGTAGTACAGAAAAGGGTATCCATTGGCTGGAATGGGGGAAAATGTGCAATAGCAAATTTCTGGGAGGTCTGGGTTTTAAAAAAGTTCATGAATTTAACCTAGCCCTTTTTGGCAAGCAAGGTTGGCGTTTAATCAATTACCCTTTTTCTCTAGCCGTAAAAATTTTTAAGGCTAGATATTATAACAATTATTCTTTCTTGAATGCTAAGTTAGGTCACAATCCCAGCTATGTTTAGCGTAGTATAATGGTAGCCCAGGATCTTCTCAAGATGGGAATGTGATGTAGGGTGGGAAATGGTGTGTCTATTCAGATTGGTATAGATCCCTGGTTACCAGATCTGCACGATCCATTCATCAAATCTGTTCTGCCAAATGATATCAAGACAGCTAAAGTAAGTTCTCTTTTGAAGGTTGATGGTTTCGAATGGGATGAAGATGTGATTTCAGATTTATTTAATAATAGTGAGGCCAGAACTATCTTGAGTATTCCTTTGAGTATAAGGCGTATAGAAGATGGGTGGTGCTGGATATAGAAAAAGAAAGGCCAGTTTTCAGTCAGAAGTGCTTATAAGGTTTTAATGGGTAATCGGTCTTCCTCCCCTGTTCCCAATTCTTTGATAATTTGGAAGAAGTTGTGGCAACTTCAGATTCCTCCTAAGTTTAAATCTCTTGCTTGGAGAGCTTGTTCCGACGTTCTTCCAACCATGGATAACTTAGTGAAGCGTAGGGTTAACGTTGCGAATATTTGTCCACTATGCCATGGCTGTGGCGAATCGGTGGTCCATCTCTTTCTAGCTTGCCCTTGTGTTCAATAATGCTGGCTGTTGTTTTTGAATACCCAATGAAGCAATGCAGCAGGTGATCTCTTTAATTGGCTGATTGTTGTTTTCTCCACTTGCTCGATTGAGGAATGTAATATGGCAGTAGCCATTCTTTAGCATATTTAGTTTGGTCGTAACTCTGCAGTATGGGAAGGTCATGCTTTTCAGGCCACTTCTATTTCTCGAAAAGCAGCCATAGCTATTCACAGATGGCAGCAGGCTCAACTTTATCCAACCAGACCGGGTAGTACCTCCTCTGTCATTCCTAGTTCTCAGGTGTAAAGATGGGTTCGTCATGTAGCTGGTCGCCTCAAATGTAACATCGATGCAGCTGTGTTCTCCAGGACAAGAAAGATTGGTTTTGGTTGCATTCTCAGAAATTCGGAAGGTTTAGTGCTCGGTGGTTATAGTAAATCGATTTCCAACATTGACCTTTGTTCTTTAAGGGCAGAAGCTTGCAGTATTTGAGAGGCGCTTAAATGGTTGAAAAGCATAAAAGTCCAACATGTTGATGTTGAGATAGATGCCTCAGTTGTGGCTCTTGCGATTAATTCTCCAGATGCTGATCTTTCTCCTTTTGGTCTCATTATTTTCTGATTGTATTTCTTGTCTGTCCGAGATGATTGATATTAACTTCTCTTTTATTTTTAGGTCAGCGAATCAGGTTTCTCATTGTCTAGCAAGAGCCTCTGATTCTATGTTTGATCTATGCTTTTAGGGCTCAGCAATTCTCCAGTTCTTATTAGATGTTCTGCAGTTTAATGATTAACAATACTTTTCCTTGAAGTTTCAAAAAAAAAAAAAAAAAGTTAATAGATTGGTGCATGGTTAAAAATCCTAACTTGAGGTAAGTTAGATAAAGACATAATATTAATTGATAATCCGAACTTTTTAAACCATTGTATCCTTTGTGATTGCTTCTTTGTCTTTCTTATTCATCTTCAATCTTTTGTTTTTTCTTTGATTAAGCCTTTTAATTTTTTTATTATTTTAAAATTAAATTAGCCCTATTCCCCTCTTCAGATCTTTTCATGATATATATTTAGTATGTTGCATTTGAATTTTATACATTTATTTTAGTTTCTTCAAACCTCAATTTAATGTGTAATGGAACACATACACTTTCAGAAAACAATAGAAACCCAAATTCCGTATATTCATAAGTAGTGACAATCAGCTAATTTGTAACTACCTTCTTATTATTATTTTTTTTTTTTTGAAGAAAACTAACTTTTTAATTATTCTTTCAAAATTATTAAATTCAAAATTTGATGAGTATCTTTCTTTACAATTTAGTATTTTCCCTTAAAAAATTATGTGTTGAATTATTAAAAATTTTAATTTTTCTTAAAAAATTTACAATAGTTTTAGTATTACTTTTTTAATTAAAACACCATTATACATATCTCAATACTAACTTAACAATACTCCAATTGTAAGTATATTTATATAGTAAGTATTTTTCTAACTTAACAATACTCCAATTGTAAGTATATTTATATAGTAAGTGTTTTTCTACCTCAAATCACTCGATCATTTTTTCTAAATTCTTAAAAATTCTAATATTTTTAAATGTACATATTTCTATACTAACCTAATAATTTTTAAAACTAATCCTGTTATAATTTAAAAAATTATAGTAACAAAAATTTAAAAAAGTAAAATTTTTATGATATATTTTATATTTAGTTTATTTAGTTGATATTTTATTAAATTTATTTATATAACTAATTTATTCTACAATTTATGCATACAATTTGTGTATTCTGCGAATTTACGAGCAGTTATATATAAATTACAACATACTAGCCAAAGATGAAGGCTTGACTTATGAGAACAATGAACATGCATATAGTTACACCTACTCATTTATATTTATCTTTCCTTTTTTCTTAAAGAAATGTCACCATAAATTGGGGGATTGAAGCTGAAAAATTATTCAAAATTAGCTGTGGATTCGTGAAATCACAGGAATTATAAATTAATATATATTTTATTTAATCATTTTAAAATAAAATAATTCAAATATAATATTTAAATAATTTTTAAGAAATGAAATTTCATTTTCAATTTGAAGTTTGTATTATATATAAATATATATATTACGAACATGCACGCTAATATATATATATATATATATATATATTAAATCATTTAATTTTAGTTATTTCAGTTGATATGTTTATTTCTTCGGGACTAAAAACATAAAATTATTTTTAAATGTACCGATTTAATGTAAGAGGTGCATACGTGGTTGATATAGCTTGAAAAACATAATCTTGACTAAATTGAAAAACATAATCTTGACTAACAGTGTGAAAATAAAAAACCACCTTCAGATTCTAGCTACAACGAGACTCGTGGCTGCCATCACTGATTTCCAAAAAGATTTAGATCTGAACTGATAAAACAAATGACAATAAAAACAACAGGAAGAGATTTTGGAATTTTAAAATAATATATATATACACACACAATAAACTTGCAATTTTGAATTTTCATTATTTGCTAGCTAGGAAAGGAACAATTGAGACACTAAAAAAAAAGGAACAATTGAGACACTATACAAAGTCCACTGCAGGAAGTCCTCTAGCAATTAATCTTGATATAATAGTGTACATAATAACATATAATAATGCATAAATAATTCCACACCAAACACTTATAAAAATTATTTTTTATTCTTAATTAATTTTCCTTCAACTAAATTAATTAGCATGCATGTTCCTAATCTTATATTTATATATATTCATCTAGTAGTAGACTCGTACTTAAAGAATCCTCGTTCATTTCAATTTTTTTAATCCAAAATAAATAAGCATATCATAATCAAATTAAAAGCATTTATTTCACACATGTAGCATACCTCACTTTGCCTCAAATTTGGGGCAAGATCTTCTGCTTATACGGACCTTTCAATGTAAAAAACTAAAATTAAGAAAAAATAAAATAAAACCCTAGCTAGCTAGAGTTCACATTTACCAACCATATTGTACTCATCAAACCTATCATTTAATAGAAGCTGCCATATATATATACACACACACACACACATTGGACCATATGTTTTTATTTGAATTCATGAGTTTGGACTAGACTTTAAAGGGTTAGTGTGCAGTAGTAGTAGTTCCAAGGGATTAGTTCAACAGTCTATTCTAGAAAAATAGTTTTCAATTTCAGTCCATAATCAACAATTTGGTCACATGCTTCTTGCCTTAAAGTTTTTGGATTCACATTGCTACAGAAATATGCATTAAATTTAATGAAAAAGATGGGCTCTCTCTTTTCTAATATTTGATTCTTTTTTTTTTTGAAAAAAAAAAGAATAGAAATCATAAATGAAATAACATGTATTATAATAACAAATTTTTCTTTGTTAGCTACGATTTGATTTTTGTAAAATGTATTTTAAGATTTAACTTTGAATTATATCAAATCAACATAGAAAAATATACTTTTCAAATTATCACAAAAAATAATTAAATATCAATATTTCAAACTAAAAAAATAAAAATATTTAGTGAAAAATAATTTTAATGTATAAAAAAGGTTTTAATGCAGGTAAAATAAAATTTTACAAATTCAATTAAAGATTATTTGAGATCTTAATATCAGCAAATAAAAATTCAAGAATTAGATTATAAATATGATTCTAATAGATTTTTCTTTTTTGTTATGAACATTAAATATTTAAATTTCGAGTAATATATTTAACTCGAGGCTATTTCAGTTTGGCAAGGACCTACTTGAACTTATTACTATCATGCATTAATTATATGTCATTTAGTGCAGAAACTATATATTTACGAAGTGGTTGACGGGTTGCCCACTTGCCCACATAATTTTATCTTGCATGGCTGCATGGCGTAATGTAAGAGCCGCCTCAAAAATATCAGAGTTTATTTTATTCAGTTCTAAACTTGGATCAAGTCTTTAAATATTTCCTTTATATTAAAATTATATATCTACTTATTAAAAAAATATTGTTAATTTCATTAAATATCATTATTTTTAATATATTTTTATTAATAATGTCTATTTAATTTTATTAAAATTTTATTGATTATAATAAAAATTTATATTAAATAAAATTTTTTTCATAAATTTTTAATTACTTTATTTTTTGAAAAAATGACTTATAATTAACAATGGATAAAAAATATGACAGTACAATTTAGAAGAGACAAAAGAAATATGCTTTTATTTTTAATTATATCAATTTATTGTATTAGAAATTTAATTTATTTTAATTTATTCAGATGTTAATTAAAAAATAAAATTGATGATGATATACTTATATATGGCGGTATGTTTTACTATGATTCTATATTCTAATTTAGGTTTAAATGAAAGGGTGAAAATTTGTACACTCGAATCATCAATATTTGCATAATTTTATATTTAATATATTTAAAGTGTAAATGACATAACATTTAATTTACTTTAAAATTCTATCTTTTATTTGTCCAAATACATTATATGATAAAAAATAATTTTTAAATCATGAAATTTATTTTTTTTTTGTTGAAATTGAATACAAATTTAGAATTTTCATGTGTTTTCGTTTTAAAATATTTAAAATATTATAAATTATATTAAAATGTTAAAATTAATATGTGTATATTTATGATAATTTTTTTTTTTTACTTTATCATATTAAAAAATAGAGAAATAGTAGTAAAAAAAATAAAAATTTAAGGTCTAAAATATTTTATTATAAACCTATATTTTAGCACATTAATTATAGAATCGGCTAATATATTTGAGTCAATTTTACAAAGGTTTTTATTAGGAGAAAATTTCAGAAAAATGCCTGTTTGACCAAGCCTCTTTCTTTTTTGGTTCAGCCCATTCTATTTTTTTTTATAACTGGTTTTTGCGGTTTCATTTTTGGTCTGTCTTTTTTATGTTTTTCATTTATGGTCTTTTTTTTATTTATCAGCGGTTTCTAGTTAATTTTTTTGCTTTCTCATCGTTTCGTTTTCTTCATCTTTGTCTTCTCTTTGTTCATCTTTTCACTTTCTTCTTATTTTTTATTTTTTTAATTAGTTTTTTTGTTGATTTGAGTTGTTATGGCGAAAGATAGCAGTGTTTTTATTTCTAAGAAATCACATTCTTCTCCTTCCTCTCGAAAGAAGTCTGATATGGATTCTCCGTTATCTATAGTGAACATTGTGTCTGAAAAAATGAAGAATGATGGTGAATCTAAAAAAAGGAGGTGTACATTTCTAAGAAGATGAAGATTGTGTCCGTTCCTGAAAGCTCTACTAAAAGCTCTAGTAAGGTATGTGTTGAATTTTAGGTTTTTTGTTGCTAGTTGTTGTTGTATATGTTGTTGTATTTTTATTTCTTTTTGTTGCTTATTTTAATTTTTAGGGTTTTTTTGTTGTTTATTTGTTTCTTATTTGTTGCTTGTTGCTTATTTATTTCTTCTTATTTCTTTTGTTGCTTATTTGTTTCTTCTTATTTTTTTTGTTGCTTATTTGTTTCTTCTTATTTTTTTTGTTGCTTATTTGTTTCTTCGG
>CATIWO010839521.1:0-31089 GCA_949673435.1 Macaranga tanarius | reverse complement strand
GCCTATAAGAGGAAAAGATGCATGTAATTAAATAGTATGTTAATAAAAAATGATTTTTTCATGATTGAAAAAAAAGGGTTGCTTGGTTAGTTAAAAGATGTTATAATGGTTTTGAAGATGGACTTGAGACTGAGACTTTAGCAACTTCAAGTGATTGAATATTTTATTTTTTAATTCGTATTCAAAGCTAGAAATGGATTGATTGGTACACCAATTGCGTTTATAGTATTAATAAATAATTCTTTGATAGTATTTGCATCCATTGTTATTGTCTTTAATGATAATACTTCATTCATTTATCAAGTATAGAAGAATATGAAAAATATTTTTGAATAGTTGTATAGACAATAGTATATTAAATTCAGCAAATATGAGATTGGAATGGCAGAAAATATTTTTCTTGGCACATAATTATGAAGAAAATGAACTAGAGCTTGCTAACGAAGTTTTGAAAAGTTAGAAAAAGTGTATACTACCGCACTTATATTGTGTTATCGACTAAGAATGATGGCAATATGGGTTATATAGAAGCCTCAAGATAAGAGTTGAGTTATATGTAAATACCAAATGGGAAAATAACAACTTATGCATCTGGACACTTATGATTTCACGGGATGGATTATCTGATATCTAAATTAGAGTTAGCTATTATTGTCTATATTTTAATAAATAATTGAAGACAATGAATATAAAGAAATTATATTTGATGCTTGTAAAGAATTAATGGTTGAAGTACATTATTCTTTAGAAGTGTTCAGTGACTAATGTTGATAAAAATTTTCCTAGTAGTGGCTATCACTAAAGAGAATATACAAGAAGATTATGATATGGAAGTGGAATATCAAGTCTTGTAAGAAAGCTATAGCTATTAATAATCCTGAAATGGCAATGGAAAAGGATAATGATGGAATTTGAGAGTGGGTGGCTATATATATTTGGGAACATAATAGTGTATATAGTATAATTGCATGAAGTACTATTATCTATTATGCTTGATGAAGATTCCAGTTGAACAATTAAAAGAGTAAAACTTAGAGATTGAAAGGTATGATGAGAGTTTATACGATGAAGCTCAAGAGAATAATTTAAACACTTGAAGATATGCTTCGAGCTTGTATGTTAGAATTTAAAAGATGTGTGGGATGAATATATTGGTTATAAGACAAAATAGTTACGAAATCCAGAAATACCATTAGCGAAGGTTAATTGGAGTCATCACTCTCCAAAAGAAGCAATATAGGAAGTGGAGGAGCAAATGAGATTATAGTATCCGTACCTATTTTTCGGAAGTGGTGAGCAATAAATTTTGAGGATAAAATTTTTATAAGGAGGGAAGAATTGTAACACCCGTACTTTTAGTAGCACTATTCATGCATTGTACTTTTCATGACATATGGATTGCATCTAAGAGTGGTTATGTGCATATTGGTAGAGAGTGGTATAATTACTAAGAAAGTTTAGAGTTAGTTGATAAAATAGAAAGTTGTGGATTTTTGGGTAATAATTTAATATTAGTAAGAGGGTGTGTAAAGATGGATGATATTTATTATTATTTTATTAAGAGATAATTGTTGATAATTATCCTTATTATTATTTAGATATTGTGATAATATATAATTATGAGGAAGAGACTTCTTGGTGGGGCAGATGGAGCATTTTAATTGGTAAATAGTTTATGTGAGTGTGTATGTATTTGTTGGTTGTTGTAGAGATTTTTATTAGAGAAGAAGAGAGGATTTTTGTTTAGCTTTGGGAGAAATTGATAATTCTCTACATATCTAGTAAGGTTTTGAGAAGCTTGAGGAGATCAATTAGCTATTGGGAACATCAATTTGGTAAGCCTTACCTTTAATTTGGTTGATTGAGCTAGGGTTGGTTGGTTAAAATTCAGACTCTATTTTGTATGCGCATTAGTCTCATTATTTTCTTCATATCTTGAGTTGTAGACCTCTGATTTGATTAAGATTTGATGCTCTGGAAATTTCATAGAGTCTATTACAATTTTTATATTTTGTGCCAGAGCTAATTCTACTATTAAGACTAACTGGCACAGCTGAACATTTTCGTGCTCAGTCTGTCACCTCTATTTTACCCGATTTTATTCAAAAATCCATAATTAATTCCACATACCTCCAAATCAAGTAATTTCAAGGATTTGAAGTAGACTCATAGATCTAACTTCAATAATATTTTCATAATTTTTGGACATATGTGTGAATTATTTGGGAATATTGAACCTTAAGCTTGGAAGTGCATCTAGTTGTATTTGAGTGCAAATGTCATATTGTCATGTGGCTATGTGAATTGATGTATGAATTATGTGTAGGCATTGATAAGGATGTTGGAGACACTACTCACTAGGGGAGTTTTGCTTTTGAAGGAGTTGAAGCATTGTTGTAAGTGATTACTAATATAATGAATATATATATTGATTCTCTAGAAATGAGAATAATATTGCTATAAATGAATTGATTGGAATATATTATGTATTGTTATTTGAAGTACATATATTTATGTATTGAGAAAATGTTGAATTGTGATTGAATATGAGAATAATATTGCTTTAAAACGAATTGGCAATTATGTGATGCTATGCATGAATTGAGCAAGAGATGTGATGTATTATGAATTAAATATATGAATTTGTGAGAATTTATTATTTGTGATTTGAGTATGATATAAAGTGAATATAAGAAATGTATTGCTATGAAATGATGTACATATATTTGTTGAAAATGATGAATTGTGTTAATTGGAGTGATGAAATATGATGTGAGAAAATGCTTATTTGTTAAAATGTGAGTTATGCACATTTATGTGAATTGATTGAAAATGGTGGAAAGTGAGGTATGAATATTAATTGTGAATTGAAAATGTGTATGTGGCTTGATTGATGAGAATGAGAAATTATGAGGAAATGTGTGATAGTGGGGCTGAGCCAGGTGGATAGCTCCATTGATTGTGAAATTTGGAACTGAGCCGGTGGATAGTTCCAGTAGTGGTCATATAAAAAAGATGAATAGTAAAATGGGCAAGCTAAGTCGGGCGTATAACTACCCAATAAATGAAATGTGAGAATTTGAGGATGTAAGACTGGGACTGAGTCGGGCGGATAGTCTCAGTATATGACCAATTGTGAGAAATGTGCATGTAAGATGGTTCCGGCTGGATACCAAATTATGATGTGTGATATAAATGGATGAGTTTTGGAATCATGAAATGAAATGTGAATATTTATCTAATTGATATGTGGTGTACATATTTGGTCTATGTTTGGTATATATTTGGTGTATGTTGGGTATATATTTGAAAGATGTTTTTTATGAATTTAAATATTGGTATGTGTGCGAATTGTGGATATTGAGCACTTGTTATTTTACATGATTGATATTTTGACATAGTTTTGGCTTGTATGTGTTGATATGTGCTAAGAATGGTTTAGAAAGGTAAGTGAATTTTGGTATACCCTAAGAATGGTTTAGAAAGGTAAGTGAATTTTGGTATACCTTATGAACATATTTGGTATGTGTGGAAATCTTAGTTATTAAGCAATTGTTATATATATATATATATCACTTAATTAATTCTTGAGAAGTGATATATATATATTGTTATATTAGTAATTGCTTATTGAGTCGCAAGCTCACCCCTTTGCAACTATTTTTCAGGAGATAGTTAGTACGAGCTTGGTGCTTGATTTGCTTGTGATTTTCGGAGGCCCGAAGTGTGCTTGGTGAATCACCTTCCATTCTCATTTGTCATGCACCATTTGCATTTTGGTAATGTATTATGAGCATTTGGGCACTTTGTAAGGGTTGTGTGGAGATTGCACTTGTAGGTGCATATGAGTTGGAAATGTGCAGTTTATGTAAATGGCTATGTTATTCCAACACTTATTGTTATTGGGATGATCATGTTAAGCACAATATATGAGAAGTATGGTTCATGATGTATGTTTGGTGTGTGCTTGAACAAAAGGGTTGTGTTGTATATATGTGTGAATTGTAAGGTTAATGTATATGGTTGTATATTTACCAACCTTATGTAAATACATGTTGGTATTGTTTTAGAAGCATGTTGTGATTGTACATTACGATTAGGGTGTGTTCTAAGCAGGTTTTGGATAGAGCTGGCAGGGCTGCCACCAGTCACTGGCAGGTGCCAGTGACTGGCGAGCGCCAATTGGCTTGGCTGCCTCCAGCCACTGGCGAGTGCCAGTCACTGGTGACAGCCAGTCCTCTGGCGCAGCCAAGTTTAAAAAAAAAGTTTCCTTATATGCTTCATCCTTCAATTGTTTCACTTACATGTTTATATGTGAGGTATGTTGAGTATCAAGGTGCATGGCATGTATTTATGTCTTTGGAAGAAAATAATTAATTCTTTCTAATTGGACACATGTACGGTTGGATTTGAGACCACGTGTTGTGGGTCTCACACTAACTGACTAGAGTTAAGAACTTATTTGGTGAAGCTTTAACTTAGCAAGTTTTTAAAGAAGAGTTTATTAAGAAATATATGAAAAAAATTTATAGGAAGGACAAAGTGGCATCATTTATTAGACAGTGCAAGGATCGATAACTGTTAGAGAATATGATGATAAATTTGAAGATCTATATAAGTATACAAAGGATATTTATCCTACAGAGGAGATGAAAAGTGAAACATTTAAGGAAGGATTATATATTATTTTGAGGTGAAAATTGAATTTGTACACTTATACATTTAGAGGTTGGGTGAAAAAACCTCTGGAGTAAGAAAAATTAGAGCAAGAGTTAGAGTGAACCATGAAAGCTAAAGCTAGTCAATCTGAATCTTATGAACAACTTGAAAAAGAAATAGAAATTGAAAGGTTGAGATACCACCCATATTCTAAGGGCAAGGATAAGGTTGGACAAACTAGTCAACCTCCAAGTAGTTCGATATCAGAAAAAGGGCCAATGGCACCACCTAAGCAGTAGTCATTTGCACACCCTGTGCAGTTAGGAAATACTATAATATCTGAGTGCAACAGATATAGGACATACTATGAAGGTATTTGTCCTAGAAAGAATGTTAGATGCTTTCGGTATAGTCGATTAGGGCATCATGCCCGAGAATATACTCGAGCGATGCAAGAGGAAAGATCCGAATAAGGATCATATGAGCCCGAAAATGTAACAACTATTGGTGGTTAAGGTGAAGTTGTTAGAATGTTTAGGACTTTGCAAAATAGGCCAAGAGAGTTTGATAATTTTAGTGAAAATGATCAACAAGCTATAATGTTTGCAACAACTGAGCAGCAAGGTGTAACTATCCCTGATGCAAAATAAAGTATAGTTAATATGTAAAATAGATTTCTTAGCAGATAAGATAATTATAGTGTTATAAGTTTATTTATGTTAATTGTATTTGTGATTAATCTTAAGAATTGCTACAAAAAATAGTGTTAAGTGAGACATGGAGCAAGGAGATACATGTAATAGGGATAAAAGAAGAAATAGAATAATAGAAGATTCTGCTTATTTATTTACATAAGCAGTGGATATTGAAGTTATTAAAATTGTGATCTTAAGGTTTATGAATTAAGAAATTGATTATCTTGAGATATAATCATTAATTCAGTAATAATTAATATGAGCAAGAAACATATATGTTGCTAGTACCATAATTAAATGAGGAAATTATTAAATTAAGTAGTGATGTAAAGAATTCTAAAGAATGGAGTTGTGATTTTAATGATTGGAGGAGAGAAGGATAAAGATTAAAATAAAGAGATTCTTAGTAATAGCATGATAAGCATTCATCGAATTTTGAGGACGAAATTCTTATTAGAGGGGAAGAATTGTAACATCTGTGACCTCAAGATGACTAGTCGGTGTGATTAAGTAATAATATTTATTATTTATTTTGGTAGGAAATAACTCAATTAAGGGATTAAATTGAAAAAAAAAGGGCAAGATTGAATTAAATTAAAGAAAGTTTAAGAAGGACTAAAGAGGAAGAAATGAGAAGTTTGAGGACTAAGAAAGAGTTATTTGAAACTTTGAAGAATGGAGTTGCTACAGGAAAAAAAGAAGAAGAAAAAAGAAAATGTTGGAGGAAGAATAAGAAAAAGAAATAATGAAGAAGAAAAAGAAGAGAAGAGGAAGTAGAGATTGGATTATTGCTAGGAATTCTTATGAGTGAAATTTCTATTAATTTCTCTTCTTATGGTTCAATTTCTTAATTTAAAATATTATTTTGAATGAGGTTGATTCTTGAATTTTGAATTCTAAAAGTAGAATGTTAAAGTATATAAAATGCATCAAATAGAAGCTGATAAGGTGTAAAAACAAGTAACACATGTATTGGAATAAATTTTGAAACGTTTTGGTTGATAATATGTTGATTATGTGTTAAAATTTGGTTATTTTAGGTACAGAATGCCTCTACAGGTCGAACAGGCGACACCTAATCAACCTGGCGGTGCCTCAGTGTGCTAAGGCGATACCTCCGTACACTGAGAAGGCGCTTTAGTACTAAGAAGGCATCTCAGTGTACTGAGGAGGCGCCTCAGTAGCACTGAGGAGGCACCTCAGTGCCTCAGTGCCACTGAGGAGGCGCCTCAGTGCACTGAGGGGGCGCCTTAGTAGCACTGAGGAGGCGCCTATATGGCCAGTGCCTATGATAAAATGGACTTAAACATAAAATTTTACAACTTAACCTTAACCAAAAGCATGTCAACACCATATAAACACTTAAGTCACTTAAATTGACCCAAAATAGGTTAAATTGGACCTGTTTTACCAAAGATATGTGAGATTTAGTTACATATATATGTAACCGTGAAATTGAGCTATTTCAGTGAACTTAGAGTTAGTATACATTTCTTACTTTGAAAAGTAAAAGATAGTTAAAGGATTAATACCAAATCTTGACAACAAACATAAATGATATCAAACCCTAACCAATCAAAATATCATAAGGTTAAGGATTTTGAGTTTATTAAATTACAAAGTATGATAACATCCGATAAACTTCTAAGTCTCCGACATAGAGATGAAATTCATGTTATATGATAAATCAAACCGAGAAAGTATCAAAATAAGTAAATGAGTTCTAAACTAAAGTAAATGGCATGTTCTAAACATGAATGGAACCGAATTCTATAAGATTGAAAATATGATATTATAATATTAAGTAAATGTATACGTATATATATAGTTTATAAATATATATATATATACAAACTTTATCCCTTTTTGAAATGATTTCATAACTTAAGAAATAGAGAAGTTAAAGCAAGAATGCTACAACATCTAAATTTTAAAGTGAATACGAAAAGTATTCAAGTCTCCGATATAGAGGCTAAAGAAATAAAATACTCCAATGACATTTAACATGAGAATGATCTTGGAAATTATAATAATAATGTCTAAATAAGAATGACATTGATGATTTACAAAAAAAAATGACATTTGAAGAATGTTACGGGAAACGGGTGTAAGGAAAAATAAAAATAATATACGAATACACGAGAACCTTTAAAGAATTATATAACGATGAGTACAAGTACATATGGCACTAAAAGATAGTAAGTCAATATTGGGCATATGGTAGGATTGGTAGATGAGTACAGCCGATACTTGGGGCCGGGTACACATCTTATCCTGTAAATGTAAGACCATTTCTAGGGTATATGTATAACCACTGCCTAGAGTCGGATACATATTTTACCTAAGGTTTAGCATTCATAAGAAATTGACGGAAATGTAATTTGGCTCTGTGTGAGCACTATGAATATGATAAGGCCTTATTGTGACATTTACTTTGGGACGTGTTGGTGCAACCTTTGGTGGTCAGGTCAGCACACTATTGATGAATAATTATGATAACCTTCGGTGTGGTGATAGTACTAGCCACACTGATATTTGCTTGTGCATATGGTGCAGTGCTCCAAAATTAATGCAAATATATCTAAATATTATAGTGCTCAGATAAATTTACAACATCTCTTAAAGTTTGATTAAACACTATGATGAGCACCAAAGTATGAATTTTGGCATGAGAACAAGATGCCAAGTAGCAAATGCGATTGGGTCATACGAGAGTGAATATTATGTGTTTGATGATGAGGAAAGCTTTTATGAAATAAAATATTTAAACCCTTGTTAAATTACATAAAGCTTGGAGAATCTTACAAGAAATTATAACCGTTCATGAGAAATACAAGTTTCATAACATGTAAAGCTATGAGTGAATATATTATAGACATCCATAGTTGTTCCACAGCTCAAGAGGGTATTGAATAGTTATTTGAATATTTGAAATTTAAATTTTAACTTTAGAGGTTAGAGTTGTTTTAAATATTTATCTTGGTAGCATGACAAAAGTGTAATTATCAAACGTGTTTATTAAAAATGTTTTACAATGTGCAAAACTTTCTTGGTCACATTGTGATATTTAAATATTTACCTCTGAAACTTGTTATATGGGAATTCTAATATGATGTTATTCTTGAATAGTCCCTATTTGTACTATGTTTCACTCACTAAGTATTTTCTCCCTGAAAATACTCACCACTCTTTTTATAAAATTTTTCATAGTAACAGGGTTTTGTAATTAGCTGTCTGAAAGATAGTGTGGCATATAATAAGTGAAGCAGATTCAACGAGAACCTCAAGAGTAATGCTCTCTAGACTATTTGGTACTAACTATATTATAGGTTTGAGCAGGTTGCATTCAATAATTTGTAATGCGAAACTTATGTTTATAGTTGAAGGATAACTTTGGAGAGATTATTTTATAATAGATATATGTATCAATGATGTATTTTTAAATATCCCATGTTGTAAGACTTTGTAATAAATAGTGGACAAGATAGAAGTAATACTTGGTATTAACAGCCCTCAAGTTAGATAGGCTAAGGGTGCGACCTTCCAATAAGAGTAATAGTGAGGTTAGGTGTCACAATAAATGTAAAATATTAAGAAATTAATTTATAGTGACAAACTGCAAATAATTAAAATTAATGTAATTATTTTTTATTATCTAATTATTAATTACAAATATAAGATAAAAATAGTACATAATTGTTTTAAAAAAAGTTAAAAAGCGACATACACTGAATGAAAGTTTCTTCCTATTCTAATTCGGTCAACTTAATCAAATAAATTAGATAATACAATTTTAGAAGTTTTTTAAATTAAATTTAATAAGTAAAGAATTAAAATGAATTAACCATAAATTTGTTAAAGTTGTAATAAATTATAATTTTATTTAATTTGTATATCGAATTATTAAATAAATAAATAATATATTAATAATAATAATAATAATAATAATAATAATAATAATAATAATAATAATAATAATAATAATAATAATAATATCAAAGTATAAATTTAATATTTTATATATAATTACGATTCTAAAAAATTTTCTATCCATGTGCCAAACTAATTGCACATGTTGTATTATCTGATATTGGTTGATTGGAAATGAATTATCTTTTTCTGCTAAAAAAAACTAAGAAAGCTCAAATGAATAAAAATAAATTTAACAAAAGGTACAAAAAAAAATCCTTGAACTTTTATAAAAAGAGCATTTAGCAGCTGGAACTTAAAAAAGTATATCAAAGCCCATAAACTTTTAAAAATGATTCAAATAGATTTTTTTTTTAACTTTTACTTATCATAATTTAAATTTAACTTTTAGGACTATTAAAGATACAAAAAAGCCTTTAATTTTTAAATTTGATATAATTAAACTCTAAATATTTTTAAAATTTTATTAATTAATGTTTTACTCTAAAAATTTATTTTAGAGTGTAAAATCATTTTTAAAAAATTAAATTTTCAAAATTTATTTATTTTTGAAATTTATTTATTTTAGAACATAACTTACTTGTTTGCTTAAAAATAATTTTATAGCATAAAAATTATTGGCTAAATTTATTTAAGAGTGTTAAAATCATCATTAAAAAAGTGTTAATCTAAATTATTCTAAAACATATATTTTTATTCTTAAAAAATAATTTAGAGTGTAAAAAGTTTGATTCTTATAAAAATATAAATAATGTTAAACTTAATTACAGTACATAGTTTCTTAATATCTTTCATAGCCAGTCTCAAATTGTTGAGAGTTTCAAGGTTTAACCATGAAAGCAGACTATTTCACAATAATTTTTATAAGAATAAAAAGAATTACACTCAAATTATTTTTAACAATAAAAATATTTTGTTTAGAATAATTTTGATCAATAATTTTTACTGATAATTTTTAAGCTTTTAAATAAATTTGGCCAATAATTTTTATACTTCAAAATTATTTTTAAGAAAATAAGTAACATATGAGTTAAAATAAATAATTTTTAAGAATAAATTAATTTTAAAAAATAATTTTACACTCTAAAATAAATTTTTAAAACAAAAATTTAATTAATAAAAACTATAAATAGATATTTTAAATTTTAAAATATTTAGTGTTTAATTACAGCAAAATTAAATATTAAGAACTTTTTTTTTACCTTTTATAGTCTTAAAAGTTAAAATTTAACATTTGTTAAGTAAAAGTTAAAAAAGGGTTTATTTGAACCATTTTTAAAAATTTATGAATTTCAATGTATATTTTTAAGTTTAAGGTGTTAAATGCTTTTTTCATAAAAGTTCAAATATTTTTTTCTATCTTTTGCCAATAAATTTTTAACAAAAAAAAGTATAAAAAATTATTATATAGTTTCACCTTTTATTAATTCCTGACATGTGGTTTATTTTGTGCTAAGCTGGTATCCTGTATTTTACGGCGTTACCAAACAATGGCAAATCAGTTGATAGAAATGATGAAATGACAAGTTAATTATTAATTTTTTGTGACAAATTAATCAAATTAACTTATTATAAAACAAACCACAAGTTAAAAAATAAACTATATAAATATATTTTTTTATAATTTCTAAAAAAAAAATTATATGACTAAAATGTCTTTACTATGTCATTATTTATAATGGTGTCAAATAATTTGTCCCTATTTGCTAATAATATGAAACATAAGGTATTATTTTGTCACAAAATAATTTAATTTGAAAGGTATTTTGGATAAATATTTTTAAAAATACATTAATATTTCAAAATTTTAATATAAAATGATTTAAATTTTTTTATTCAGTCAAAATTTGTAGCTAAAGTCTAAGCATCTAATATTATGCTTTTATCAAAATTGAAAATTCTCGGACAATAACAGTGTAATTATTATTTTTTTTCAAAAAAAAAAAATGTTAAAATTACAAGAAGGACAAATTTAGGATTTTTAAAATTATCTTGTCTGGAAAAAGAAATTGTCGGTGATAGTATGCTAAGAATCCTAGTCACGTCTATGAAATCACATCAAGTCAATTCTACTGTGTATTTGTTGTAGTGATTTTAAAAACACTCTTCAAAGAAAAACAAGATGTATAATTTATTAAAGATAATTTGTCCATAGGCGAATGGATGCATGGCAACAGTTGGGGAGAGTGAGTCCAATGGTTTCTCCAATTATTGAGAAGATAAATGGGTTGTCGATACCGCAGAGAATTAGGTATTTGCAGAGCAGTTGAACCAATTGCTTTCTCCATCTTTATATATATATATATATATATATATATATATATATATATATATTTACACACTAACAAATTTTAAGTTTGCTATCGTAAGAAGATCATGAATTATATCCACCTAATCCATCAATTAACACATCTAGCCGCCACGTTTCTTTGTATATAACGCCTTAAATATTACCACCAATATGAGGTTTAAAAATTTAGTCCGTATTTTTTATGTTTGATAAATTTATTGTTTTCTAAACTTAGAAATTAATAAAATAAATATGTAAAAAGAATTTATTCAATAAATTTAACGACAAACATACTAATTCATAGAATTAAATTAATATTAATTTTTTGAATTGTGCCCTTTATTATTAGTTATTGAATACAATATTTTTAATTTCTAATTTTTATATGCAATTTTATTTTTAATATATATAATAAAAATGATAAATAATAAAAAATATTTTTATTGGATGAATATATAAAAATGTAAACACTGGTGTAATGTGTTAAATATATAAATAGTATAAAATTAATAAAATAAACATAAATGAGATATCAAAAAAATATAAAAAAAATTATTCGTTTTGGAATTTAAAAAAATTGAAGTAGTTAGCAACTGAATTTTGGAGTGAAATTTGCTGTATTTTAAAATTATGGGCTAGAATTGATGTTATAAGTAGCTTATGCCGTTGTAATGTTAAGATGCTCACAAATAAATATAAAATATTATTTTTTCAATTGTTGTCATAAATATTTTAAGGAAAATAATATAATGATTGAATTTTTAATTTCTCAAAATATTTTATAATGTTAAATTAACAAAATGATGCATATGGACATGAGGACACTACCAAATTCAAATCCTTTGAGCTATGATGGAGGACCCATAACAAGATCACGAGCTAAGAAGATGCGAGAGGCTATAGTGGGACTCGTGCGAGAGCAATTGGAGCTTATAGGACAAAGTAGAAGTGCTTTGGTGGAAACTAAGTTAATCAACTTAGTTAGTTGTGTTCAAGCCGATACACGCCCGTGTGGACTTTTGTACGCCCCGTGTTTCAAGTACCTAAAACAACCAGTAGGGTACACGGGCTATAGACACGCCCATGTGCAAGGTGCCTAAAATGTCTAGTAAGATACACGGTCCGAGACACGCCCGTGCATCAGACCGTTTGATGTTCTGTCTTAAAATCATAGTCAAAACACACTCGTGTCTTATTTTATATGCCTGTGTCTCAATAATGATATTTTATCCGATTTTTGTATTTAAATAGGAGTTTTTTTTTATGTTTTCTATACTAATGAGGAGTATAGTTATTTATTCCTAAAGAGTTTTTTTTTTTAGAATTAGTTTAGGTTTAGGATTACAAGACTATAAAATACTTGTAAAAATATTATTTTTCATAATAGATTGATATTTATTATTTTCAAATTCATATTTGAATTTTCTTGAGTTCTTGCAAGAGCTATCTTCGAATTTGCTTCGAGCGTGTTACGAATTTAACTATTTGATAATTAGAGTTCTTAGCTGTTATATAGCTATTGGGTTCTAGTTCTTTTCAGTTTATAGTAGATAGATCTTTAGGCAATGGGCAATAGTTCCAATAGATTGTTATAATTCCTAGTTATTAGATAACTAGAGGGTTGTATCATATTTGGTATTAGAGCATTGGCTCTAGTATAAGCTACGTATTCCTAGCATAGTATTTGTGCATTTATAAAAAAAATACAATAAAAAAAGATTGACATCATCAAGTTCATCCGCATCGAAATTGCATCAAGTGAGTCGGCCCCAACAACATCAAGAAGCCGTATCGACCATAGCCTGTTGCATCAACAAAATTCGTGGGTAAGTATTCTGGCCCGTGAAAACTCATCAAATTTGCATACTTTCACCTTATTTTTCTTTGCATACCTACCCTAGCATCATTCTTCATCTTTGAACCCTTCTTTCTACTCGTTTTTCACCTTTCAATATCCAAAAATTTGATCTCTTTTTTATAACCATAATTTTTTTCATCTTATATTTCTAGAGCCTATTAAAAAAAAACCAAAAATATAATAAAATTTGTGTATAAACAGCCTCAAAATTCTGTTATACCTGAAATCACCCAAAACAGCCCCAAAAATCACATAAATTATGATTTAAGCTCATAAGATGTTTAAAGGCTTTCAGAGTTGATCCCTTTAGTTTTCTTTCACTATTAGCTTTAGTTTTCTTTCACTATTAGCTTTAGTTGTTAAAGTAGTAGAGGTTTAGGTCAATTAAAAACTCAAAGGGAATTCTTATGTGTGCTTGATTTGTGAGTGCATTAGAGAGTTTTCTAATCTAATTGAGAGAAACACATGAGGGAGTATTAGAATAGGAATTTTTTCTTTTACTTTTTCTTTCAGATATACATTATGGATACAAAAAAAAGATTACATTAGAGGCGATATAAGGAATGTTACAAAAGATGTTGGCTCAATAAGAGGACATAAGGAGTGAAAGTTAAAAAGTCAACGAGAGGTTAGAGAGGTTAGAGTTAGGTACCCCTATTCAAAAAGGGACACCAAATGCATTCTCTTTGATGATTTGGAAGAGGAGGCAGCCGAAGAAGGATCTACACATACCAATAAGAGCAAATTTAAGGATGAAAATTTGGGATCAATCAAGATGAAGATTCCAGCTTTCCAAGGTAAGAGTGATCCAGAGGCTTACTTGGAATGAAAAAAGAAGATTGAGCATGTGTTCGATTACCATAACTACACCGAAGAAAAGAAGGTAAAGTTGGCAGCCATAGAGTTTATTGACTATGCCAGTGTATGGTGGGATCAATTTACCTCCATTAGGCGTAGAAGTAGAGAAGGTCTTGTTTCATCATGGTTTGAGATGAAAACCATAATGAGGAAGAGATTTATACCTCAATACTATTATAGGGAGATATATAATAGGCTACAAAGACTGACCCAAGGCTCTGCAAGTGTTGAAGAGTATCATTAAGAGATGGAGATGGCCATGATTCGAGTAAACATTGAGGAGGATAGAGAGGCTACCATGGCATGTTTTCTATCATGTTTGAACCATAAAATTGCTAACTTTATTGAATTGCATCATTATGTAGATTTGGAGGATATGCTATATATGGCAATCAAGGTGGAAAAGCAATTGAAGGTGAAAAACAAGGCAAATTCGATTCCTACATCCCCATAGAAATTAAATTGGAGGAATAACAAGGGAGGATAGGCAAGTGCAAATAAGTGCAGATTTGAGCCAAATAAAAGTAAGGATGTTACTACACAAAAGGCACAACCTAAGGATGACAAATCCAAGGGTAAGTCAAGTAATATTCAATACTTTAGATGCATGGGATATGGACATAAAGTTGCATAATGTCCAAATGCAAAAATTATGACCCTACGCAATGAAGAAGTGGTGAGTGAGGATAAGGATGATGATGATGATTTGAGTGACATGCCACCATTGGAGGATGCATCTGACATGGAGAGAGATGAATCAGCCCTTTAAGGTCCAATTTATACATTGGTTACTAGGCGTGCCTTAAGCATACAAGCTAAGAAGGAAGAAGTACAACATGAGAACATCTTTCATACTAGGTGCATGATAGATAATAAGTTGTGTAGTATGATTATAGATGGTGGGAGTTGTGCTAATGTTGTTAATGCTATTTTAGTTGATAAATTAGAACTAAAAATAACTAAACACCTTATGCCTTATAGATTGTAATGGTTGAATAATAGTGGGGATATTAAGGTCACTAGGCAAGTATTAATTTCATTCTCTATTGGGCATTATCTTGATGAGGTATTATGTGATGTAGTTCCTATGCATGCTAGTCACATATTATTAGGACGTCTGTGGCAATATGATAGGTGAGTCATACATGATGATTTTACTAACAAATATTCATTTAAGATGAATGACAGAACTATCAATTTGTTACCTATGATGTCTAAGGAAGTCTACGAAGATTAAAAAATTCTGAGTGAATGTGAGAGTGCACATGAAAAAGAAAAGGTGCACCAGCAAAAGGATAGTTGTGAGAAAAGCCAAGAGATGCATGAGTTTAGAGAGGAAAAAAGAGAGAAAATAGAGAGGATATGTAATGAGGGAAAAATTAATGAGAGTGCGCATGCAAAAGGAGAGCATAGTGTGCAAAAAGTAGTAAAAAAAAAAGAGGTAAAAGGCAATTTATATGCTAAAGAGGGTGAGATTAAAAAATTTTATCTAAACAAGAAACCTATGATACTATTGGTATTCAAAGGTGCATGCTTATCTTTTGATTCTAACCCAATTATATCTTCTCTTCCTGGTTCTTTTCAAGCTTTGTTACAGGAATTTGAATATCTATTTCCTGAGTCTATGCCTAAAGGTTTGCCACCATTAAGGGAAATAAAACATCAAATAGATTTTATTCCTAGAGCACAAATTCCAAATAGACCAGCCTATAGGAGCAACCTCGAAGAAACCAAGGAATTACAATGACAAGTGGATGAGTTATTGTCTAAAGGGTTTATTAGAAAAAGTATGAGCCTATGTCATGCTCCCGTGCTATTAGTGCCTAAAAAGGATGGAACACAGCGTATATGTATTGACTGTTGCACCGTTAATAAAATCACTATAAAGTACCACCATCCTATACCTCGTTTAGATGATATATTGGATAAATTAAATAGTGCATGCATATTTTTTTAAATTGATTTAATGGCTGGGTATTATCAAATTAGAATGAAAATTGGTGATGAATAGAAAACTGCCTTTAAGATAAAATATGGGTTATATGAGTGGTTAGTCATGTCATTTGGTTTAACTAATGCTCCTAGTACATTCATGCGTTTAATGAACTATGTTTTGAGATATTTTATAGGCAGATTTGTTGTTGTCTATTTTGATGATATACTTGTGCATAGTAAATCACTAAAGGATCATATTATGCATGTTAGATCTGTTTTTAGTATTTTATGAGCACAAAAGTTATATGCTAAGCTTGTTAAATGTTCATTATGTGTGCCTAAAGTTATATTTTTAGGATATGTTGTTAGTGAGTATGGTATCGAGGTGGATAATGACAAGGTTAAGACTATTGAAACTTGGCCTACACCTAAGAATGTCGGGGGCATTCGTAGTTTCCATGGCTTAGCTAGTTTTTATAGGTGCTTTGTACATGATTTTTCTAGTATAGCAGCCCCTTTGACAGAAGTAATTAAAAAGAATATTGGATTTAGGTGGGGTAAAGAACAAGAAGATGCTTTTAACATACTGAAATCTAAATTAATTTCTGCACATGTTTTTATTTTGCCTAACTTTGATAAAATATTTTAAGATTGAATGTGATGCTTCTGGAGTGGGAATTGGTGTTGTACTTATACAAGAGGGTAAGCCAATTGCATATTTTAGTGAAAAACTGAGTGGCACAACACTTAACTGCCCGATATATGACAAGGAGATGTATGCCTTGGTAAGGGTATTGGAGACATGGCAACATTACCTATTTTCTAAGGAGTTTATTATCCATACCGACTATGAGAGTTTGAAGCATTCGAAAGGTCAGAATAAACTCAACAAACGACATACTAAGTGAAGTGAATTTCTTGAGTCCTTTTCTTATATTATCAAATATAAATAAGGTAAGGAAAATATTATGGCTGATGCATTGTCAAGAAGGTACATTTGACTTACTACTTTGGATACTAAATTACTTGGTTTTGAGCATATTAAAGAATTATATGCACGTGATCATGATTTTAGCAATGTGTATAATGCATATGAAACAACTGCCTTTGACAAATTTTATAGACATGATGGTTATTTATTTCTCCAAAAGTAACTTTATGTGCTTAAATATTCATTGTGTTTATTGTTAATTAAGGAGACACATGAGGGAGGTTTGATGGGACACTTTGTCATAGCTAAGACATTAGATGTTTTACATGAGTACTTCTTTTGGCCTAATATGAAATCTGATGTAACTAAGTATTGTACTAATTGTATTATATGTTTACAAACTAAGCCTAAGGTGCATCCACATGGGTTGTATACACCATTGTTTGTTCCACAATCACCTTGGGTAGATATATCCATAAATTTTATACTTGGACTACCTAGGACTAGGTGTGGTAATGATAGCATATATGTGGTTATTGATAGGTTTTCTAAGATGGTACATTTTATTCCATGTCATAAAACCGATGATGCTTCACATAATACTGATTTGTTCTTTAAGAATATAGTACGTTTGCATGGTATACTTAAAACTATTGTAAGTTATAAGAATACTAAGTTTTTGTCATATTTTTGGAAGACCTTGTGGGCGAAATTAGGGCCTAAATTATTGTTTAGTACTACATATTATCCATAAACTGATGGTCAAACTGAAGTTATGAATAGGACTTTAGGACAATTAATGCGTGCTATAATTAGAAAGAATATAAAATCATGGGATGAGATTTTGCCTTATGTAGAGTTTGCATATAATAGGGTTGTGCATGAAAAGGTAAGGTAAAATATTGAAAGGCGAAATCAATAAATGGCGGATCAAAGGAATAAAGGATGTAATCAAATGGTTTTCGAGCCTGAAGATTGGGTATGGTTGCATTTGCCCAAGAAAAGATTTTCTATTTAAAGGAAATCTAAGTTACATCCTAAAGAAGATGGACCATTTCAAATTGTAGCAAGGGTTAATGATAATGCCTATAAATTGGATCCCCCTGGTGAGTATAATTTTTCTGTAACCTCTAATGTATCTGAGCTTCTTCTTTTTGATTATGAAGGTGGAGATTCGAGGTCAAATCCTTTCGAGGAAGGAGGGTGATGCATATGGACATGGGATACTACACTAAATTCAAATCCTTTGAGATATAATGGAGGACCCATAACAAGATCACGAGAGGCTATAGTAGGACTCGTGTGAGAGCAATTGGACCTTATGGGACAAAAGTAGAAGTGCTTTGGTAGAAACTAAGTTCATCAACTTAGTTTGTTGTGTTCAGGCCGATACACGTCCGTGTTTCAAGTACCTAAAACAGCCAGTAGGGTACACGGGGACCATAGACATGTCTGTGTTCAAGGTGCATAAAACGTCCAGTAAGATATACTGTCTGAGACACGCCCGTGCATCAGAGCGTATGATGTTCTGTCTCAAAATCATAATCGAACATACGCTTGTATCTTATTTTACACGTCCGTGTCTCGATAATGATATTTTATCTGATTTTTTAATTTAAATAGGAGTTTTCTTTATGTTTTCTATACTAATTAGGAGTATAGTTATTTATTCCTAAAGAGTTGTTTTCTTTTAGAATTAGTTTAGGTTTAGGATTACAAGTTTATAAATACTTGTAAAAACATTATTTTTCATAATAGATTGATATTGATTATTTTTAAATTCAAATTTGAATTTTCTTTAGCTCTTGCGAGAGCTATCTTCGAATTTGCTTCAAGCGTGTTGCGAATTCAACTCTTTGATAATTAAAGTTTTTAGCTGTTAGATAGCTATTGTGTTCTAATTATTTTTAGTTTATGCTAGATAGATCTTTGGGCAACAGTTCCAATAGATTGTTACAGTTCCTAGTTGTTAGATAACTAGAGGGTTGTATAAAAAAAATAAACCATAAAAATATAAAGTTAAAGTATAAGCTCTTACCACGATACACATATTTATATATATACAAACAATTTTTTTTATTTAAATTTAAATTATAAAAATTACTGTCTAGTTTGAGTGTATTACAAGTATATATATAAATGGCTATAATCACATAATGAAATGACTAATATAATGATTTCTAATTTCATTTGTATTTAGATACATATATGTGTACTAAAAAAAAAGACTTGAGAGAGTAAATGACTTAAATTTTTTAATATTCAAATGTATAATTTCACCCTTAAATTTTAATTGAATAATCTTTAATATTTTTCAATTTTTTTTATTCAACTTTTAGATTGTTATTTTAAACTTATTTAACTACTATAATAAATGACAGTATTATATTTTATAAACACCCGTTGATATAATACAAAGAGAATTAAATGAGTTAAAATAATGTGCAATAAAAAAATAATATAATTAAAAGAGATATTTTTAATTTTTAATTTTATTTCTATATTTATTTTTATTAATTTAAAACTGACTTTTAAAATTACTTATATTTACAAGCATTTAATATGAAGTATTTGTCTGTTTTAGTATTACATGAGTTAAATACAACTGAAAAATAAAACTTATGAGTGAAATAAATTTAGAATGAAAATTTACAATATTATTAAAAATTAATAAAATTTAAAGATGTTAAAATTAGTTGTGTAAAATTTAAAGCTGAAACTATTCATTATGCCAATTTTTAATAGTACCACTCTCTCACTTAGTCCCACAAACCTCTTATTTATTTATTTTCATTCGATCATGACAACGGAGGACACGTCCCTAGAATTCCATGTATGTAGTGTTAACTATATGTGCAAATTATTTGATTAAATAGCGTTTTCATAATTTTGTTTTAGAATATAATTTTCCACATTGCAGGCAAATGTCAAATTCTTCTTTTACAGGCCAAGAATCTTTCAACAAGGGAAAAAAAAAAAAAAAAAGAGTTGCTTTTGTCTTCACTTTCCTCAAACTAAAATTATGTGGAGGAGAAAAAGCAAATGATGATTGGAGACCGACATATGAAGTTAGAGCTAAATCATATGCTATTAAGCCGGGTGGTGAACATCTGTCCTTGTACTACACATCAACTTTTTTTAAAAAATATTGTATTGTATTATTGTCTTCCTTTTGTAACGGTGAGAATATTTTTGTAATGATTTATACGTCAGTCGATAATATATATTAGTGAAAAAATGATTTAGCATTTATTTTTTTAAAATATTATAAAATATAGAATTCATAATTGTAAAATTTAAATTTTATCATATATTTATTTATAAAATTAATTTTCAGCTATTTTAAAGGAAAAAGACAATTTTTTTCTGCAATTCAACATTCAAGTCCTTTTACATCTCTATTAATACAAATAAACACATGATATATCAATTAACACAAATGTAACTACTCCAATATTTTATATATATATATATATATATATATATATATATTTATTTATTTATTAAATCTAGCTACCATGTTTTATGACATTTTAATTTTATAAATTAAGCCAGTATACGTTAGCAACTTTAACATATGTTGTTGGTTAGATAGGTGGGCAATTTTTAATTTCTTTGGTTCCTTTCTTGTTGTTGAAATTAGAGCCTATAAATCCCCATCTTCCTGTTGCTTAACTTCACTACATTACTGAGTAGCTTCCCTAAAAAGAAGCAAAAGCATATATAGTTTCTCATTTCAATACAAGTGTATTAGATTGTCTTCAAAATCCAACAAAAATGGGTATGTTTGGCTCTTTTGGGATTATTTTCTTTGCTTTTTTAGCATGTATAGGTTCAACAGAAGCTCAACTACAGATGGGTTTTTACTCTCAAAGCTGTCCAAGAGCTGAACAGGTTGTGCTAGACTATGTTAATCAACATATCCATAATGCTCCATCACTTGCTGCTACCCTTATAAGAATGCATTTTCATGATTGTTTTGTCAGAGTACGTCTCTTTTTTCACCCTCTTTTCATATATATATATATATATATAGGTGTTTTTTAAGGTCTTGAGAAGATAATTTTGATTTATATACTTGTCTGATTTAATGATTTTGCAGGGTTGTGATGCATCTGTGCTTTTGAACTCAACATCAGCATCAGGCAATCAAACTGAAAAGACCGCAACTCCAAATTTAACATTGAGAGGATTTGGTTTCATTGACAGAGTTAAGAGCCTGTTAGAAGCAGAGTGCCCTGGAGTTGTTTCTTGTGCTGATATTATTGCTTTGGTTGCGAGAAACTCTATTGTTGCCACTGTAAGGAATCACTATTCAAATTTTCATCCACAACTAACTTCTACCCATTTTGGATTCTGCTTTTAATATGGTAAATTCATGGCTTCAACAACAGGGCGGTCCATCCTGGAGAGTTCCGACTGGACGAAGAGATGGAACTATCTCAAATGCCTCAGAGGCCTTGAACAACATCCCAGCTCCAACTAGCAATTTAACCACGCTCCTAAGACTCTTTGGTAACGTCGGACTGGACCTCAAAGACCTCGTCTTGCTATCAGGTAATGAATTAACTACCTAATTGACTGTGTTGTGTTTCAAAATTCGAAACCTTATAGCTTCAGAGATAAAATTCATCACCAACAAGTCAAATCTAATCAGTATTTTTTTTTTTTCTTTTGGAGTTTTAGACGTTTATCTTATTTTCATTTTGCTTGATAAATGTCAGGTGCACACACAATTGGAATAGCACATTGTCCATCATTTTCGAACCGGCTATACAATTTCACTGGAGTAGGGGATCAAGACCCAGCACTAGATAGTGAATATGCAGCAAATCTCAAGGCAAGAAAGTGCACAACTCCTAATGACAATACCACAATTGTTGAGATGGATCCTGGAAGTCGCAAAACTTTTGATCTTAACTACTATTCAAATGTACTAAAGAGAAGAGGTCTTTTCCAGTCTGATTCTGCCTTGACTACAAGCACGGCTACATTGTCAATAATTAACCAGCTGCTCAGTGGTTCACTTCAGAATTTCTTCTCTGAGTTTGCTACTTCAATGGAGAAAATGGGCCAAATTAATGTTAAAACTGGATCTGATGGTGAGATTAGGAAGCAATGTGCATTCGAGAATAGCTAATGGATATTTTTTCCATTTTTTGTTGGGTTTGTTTTTTGTTTTTTGTTTTGAATTACTTCGTGTGATTAATTTATGTGGGTCTGCATAACTGAGTTTCTCTGCCGTGTTTATCTCAAGAGATTGATTTGTGCACTGCGGTTGTAATAAAACTATTTATTGGAGAAGGTTCCTTGTTGTTTATCAACTTCTTATATTAAATATTTAGGCCAATTGGTCTAAAAAAATCCAAACTTTTATGACTTGTTGTAATTTTATCCCATTTTTTAAATCTTGACAAAAATAGCCAGATTTGAAAAACTAGAAGCAATTATAACCCAAAATTGACTTTGGTCAAAATTGAGTGGGGAGGTGTTGACATGACATTTTAGATGGCACTATTGATGTGGACCCTACTGCCACATCAACTAAATATTTACATAAAAAAAAGCCAAACATTTTTTATTTGTATCAAATTTAGCTCAAATTTTTAATTTTGGCATAAATATCTTAATTTTTCTAAATACATTACATTTTATTAATCATATGTAATATCTAATAGTTAACTATATTACTTAAATTATCAATTATTTTTGTAATATATAAAAATTTAAAAATATATATCATATATTTAATACTAAAATACATTAATTTAATTACTAAATTTTTAATTATTGAATTATTTCAAAATAAATAATATTTACATAATAACTAAAATATTATTAAAATTAAAAATATATTAATACATGTGTTAAAAATTTTATTAGTATTATATTATTTATTAAATTTTAAACACATGAATCTAAATTTAATACATGCATTAATACTTTTCAGATTTTTATACATGTATGAACATATATTTAATTTTACTAATATTTATGGTTATTAACTACATTGATGTATGTCACACCCACTCCGCTAGCTAAGGAGCAGGTGTGACTGGCTGGCTGTGTTAATGCTAAGGAGAATAATGTAATAATATAAATACTTATATTGCTAATAACTTTAGTATTTATTATTACATATCACAGTCTCCTTTAAACATCTTTAACTATTAAATACAAGTTACCAAATACATAATAGAGTATTCTTAAATATGATCAAAAGGACAAAGCACTAAGATAATTGGCTCAACCTCCTCTAGTCACCGGGGTGCAACAAGGCAAAGATATGTCCTACGGTCTATTGTTGCTACTCCAAAATATCTGTAAAATAAAAAAAAAAGGTGAGTATAAAATACTCAGTGAGTGGATAATGCTAAAAATAAGTGAGAACATTAGCTAATTTTTGTAATAGTTATATAAATATATATGAAAACTACTTTGATAAAATTTTACTAAGCTGCTGAAATAATACTTATGATTTAATAGTAAGCTAACTTGCTGGTAACTGAAATATTGTATAAATGTAGCTAATAAAAATTGCTATAAAACTGAAAGAACATTTATAATAATATTAATTCATACACTCATTAAATATGTAACCAACAGATTATGCTAAATTGTTGACACATTGGGCGCATAATGTCGCTGAGCAGCGTAAGTGTACATATAATGTTGGTCGTACGCATGTGCAGAGCTGCCCCAAAAGGCTAATTACCCGATTGTATGCCTCAAAGGCCATATGTATAACTAAGAGTTGTCCCAAAGACAGTTGCTAAGTAATATTAATGATATAAAAATATATATAATGCTGAGATAAGACACCAGTCATCATGGTGTAATCTAAAGGATACATATCACGAGTGTATAGATTTATTTATAAATCCAAAGCATTCACATTTACCAAATTACTAATATATCATAATAGATGCATCCTTAGCTGATACTATAATTAATATACTGCTGAGAATATTCATTTCATAAAAATGTAATAATAACACATTCTTATTTTAAATTTTTTTAGCTATATTAGATTAAATATATTGCTATATGTTCCCAATTTCTATTACAGAAACTAAGGTATAAAACAATAATAATAATAATAATAATAATTTAATATTTGATAGAAAACTATTTGTAAGGAAACATCAGTAAATTATAGAAAAATATTTTATATCCTTCAACATTTGTATACATATACTTTTAAAAACTAAAGTTATAGGTTTAGCCACTCACATGAGCTTGCTGAACTAAGATCTAGTTAGCTAGACCTGACCTAGGTTCTACAGTTGCAATAGGTTCTGATCCTAACATTCAAGAAGCAAAATCATAAAATTATAAGCTTTCTATCTAAATTTTACATAATTTAGTTGATATATGGTAGGTTGTATGGTTTATAACCGTAAAAATGGTCCGAAAAAACTTTTGAAAAGGTCTAAAGGCATCAGAAGGCCATTAAGGCACCTCCTCAACATTGAAATGCCTCCTCAGCTCAGTGAGGTGCCTTCTCAGTGCTCAGGAACCATTTTAGCACATTGAGGTACCTCCTCAATGTTGAGGCATCGTCTGATTACCTCTACAAATGAACTGCAGCAACAAAAACCTCTATTTTTGCACAATTCACCAAAATCCAACACCATACAACATTTAAATAAGAAAAATACTTACAGAGAGTCTATTCTAGCCTAACTAAAGCTTTAAACTAATTAAATTATCATAGCATAAAATTCTAACGAAAAATTCAAATGTTTAGAAATAAAATAAATAAATTCACTTACCTCAAAAATTTGAATTCAATGAAATCTTAATTTGAAATAAGAAGCTTAAGGAGAATTGATGTTGTTTTTCTTGAAAGAATTTGAGTTAGAGAAGGAAGAAAAAAAATGTGAAGGTAGCCATGAAAACAAGAAGCAAAATGTGGGAAGGAGGAGATGCTATAGTGCTTTTTTTTTTTTAAACAAACAACCATTTAGCCCTTCTATTAACCCTCAATAACCTAATAAGTCCTCAAACTTATTTCTTAATCCTATTAACCATTATTAGACAGTTCATATCTAGAGCAGGATATTACAATTCTCTTTCTCTTAGAAAATTGTATCCTTAAAATTTGCATATCTACGAGGAAAATAAATGGGGATATTGAATCTGCATATCTTCTTCTCATTCCCATGTTGCTTCCTCTTTAGAGTGATTACTCCATAAAATCTTAACCAATGGAATCACTTTATTCCTTAAAACCTTCTCTTATCTAGCTAAGATTCCTATGGGCTCTTCTTTATAAGTTGAATATTCCCTTAATTCTATTGGCTGTTGCTACAGTATGTGGGAGGGATCACTCCTATATCTTCTCAATATTGACACATGAAATATATTATGCACTTGAGAGAACTCTGGAGGCAAAGCTAACCGATATGCTACAGGTCCAATTCTTTCAATCACTTCATATGGTCCAATAAAATGAGGACAAACCACACTATGCCTTTCTACGGAGATATCTTTAGGAATATCTTGTCGCCTATACTAAACTCAATGTCTTTTCTTTTCAAGTCAATATAACTTTTCTGTCTGTCTTGAGCTGTCTTTAATCTACTGCAGATTAATTTAATCTTATCTGTACTCAACTGTATAATTTTTGATCCCATAAGTTTTCTCTCCCCGGCCTCAATCTAGCATACTGGAGTTCTACATTTTCTTCCATATAATACTTTATGAGGTGCCATGCCAAGGCTAGCATGATAACTGTTGTTGTATGAAAATTCCATTAACGGCAAGTGCTTATCCTAACTTCCTTTAAATTCCATCACATATGCCCTTATTATATCCTCTAAAGTTTGGATAGTTCTTTCTGACTATCAGTTTGTGGGTGAAAAGAAGTACTAAACTTCAATTTTGTACCATAGCTTGATGTAAACTGGGCCAAAATCTAGATATAAACCTGGGATTTCTATCTGATATAATGAAGATTGGTGCACCATGAAGTCTTACAATCTCATTTACATAAATTTGTTCTAACTTATCCAAGGAATAATCTACTTTAACTGATAAAAAGTGAGCTAATTTAGTTAGCCTGTCCACTATAAACCATATTGAATCATGTCTTTATTGTGTACTAGGTAATCCTATTAAAAACTCCATGACAATATGTTTCCATTTTCACTCTGGAATAGGAAGTGGTTGTAAAGGGCCCGATGGAAGTTGATATTCAGCTTTCACTTGTTGACAAACTAAACATCTTACTACATAGTCTGCTATATCTCTTTTTATACCCTGCCACTAATAGTTTTCCTTTAGTGTACAATCCATTTTAGTACTGTTAGGATGTATTGAGTACGCAAAATAATGTGCCTCCTCCATAAACTCCCGCTTCAAATCTTCTACATTTGGAACACAAAGTCTTTCTCTAAACATTGAAGTTCCATCCTCTCTAAGAAAAAAATTAGTTCATGACCTACTTTCTACCTTCTTAATAACTTTAGATATATGAGCATCCTGAGTTTGAGCTTCCTTGACCCTTTTAACCAGAATGGTTCTAACCTTGAGATTTGCTAACAATGTTCCTAAACTGTTCAGTTTCATATCTACATTCATAGCTTGAAGTTATATTAACAAGGGAAACCACACTGACTTGATATGAGTTAAGTTACTATAGGATTTCCGACTAAGAGCATCTACTATAATATTTGCCTTTCCAGGATGATACTCTATTGTACAGTCATAATCCTTTAACAACTTAACCCATTATCTTTGCCTCAAATTCAACTCCTTTTAATTAAGAAGTTATTTAAGAGATATGTGATATGTAAAAATTCGACACGTCTCTTTATATAGATAATGCCTCAAAGTCTTAAGAGCAAATACTACAATTGCTAATTCTAAATCATGAGTAGGATAGTTTGACTCATACGGTCTCAGTTGTTTGGAAGCATATGCTATAACCTTTTCATGTTGCATGAGAACATAAACTAACCCTTTCTTGGAAGCACCACTATACACCATAAATTCACTATCTCTAGTAGGAAGAGTTAATAACGATGCAGAAGTTAAACATGCCTTAAGTTTCTTAAAACTATCTCGACATTCTTCTATCCATACAAACTTCACATTTTTCCTTAATAATTTTGTTAATGGAGCTGCTATAATTGAGAAATCTTGAACAAATTGGCGATAGTAACCAGCTAAACCCAAGAACCTTCTCACTTCTGTGGTATTAGTTGGTTGTTCCTATTTAACTACTACCTTAACTTTCTTAGGGTCTACATAAACACCTTCTGCTGATATAATATGTCCTAAGAAAATAATCTGATCCAGCCAGAACTTACATTTACTCAATTTAGTGAATAATTGCTCACTTCTCAAAGTTTGCAGAATTGTCCTAAAATGATCTTCATGTTCCTTTTTACTTCAAGAATTTACCAATATGTCATCTATGAATATAATCATAAATTTATCCAGGTATTTCTGAAACACTCTATTTATGAGATCTATGAAGGTAGCTGGTATATTGGTTAACCCAAACGATATCATAAAAAACTTATAGTGTTCGTAGCGCGTCTTAAAAGTCATCTTAGGTATATCTATCTCTTTAATTTTTAGTTGATGATACCCAGACCTCAAGTTGATCTTTAAGAAAACCTGAGCTCCTTGTCATTGATCAAAAAGATCATCAATACGAGGTAATGGATACTTATTACACATCGTAACCTTGTGCAACTATCGGTAATCTATACATAACCTCATAGAACCATCATTTTTCTTAATAAACAACACAGGTGCTCCTCAAGATGATACACTAGGCCTATTAAAGCCCTTATCTAATAACTCATGCAATTGGATCTTCGATTCTTTTAACTTTACTGGAGCCATTCTATAAGGTGCTTGAGAAATAGAGGCTACACTAGGGATCACTTTGATAGAGAATTTAATCTCTCTATTTGGGGGTCATCTTGGAATTAAGATCTTTTGGAAAAATATCTCCAAATTCACACACTATTGAAATATCTTTTAATTTTTACCCATTAGACTTAGTGTTAACCACATAAGCAAGATATGTTTGACAACCCTTCCTTAATATTTTCCTCACAGTTATGATTGATATCAAATAAAAGGGAAGAGCATATCGTACCCTTTGGAAAGAAAATTTAGTTTCCTTAGGATGATTAAACTCTACTATCTTCTCAAAATAATCCACTGTAGTATAATGGAAAGATAGTCAATCCATGCCTAAGATTGTATCTAAACCTTGAAGTTATAGGGGAACTAAATTTTCTAGGAGCTTATGCTTACATATCTTAACTATACAATCTTTATACACTTTCTCACAAGCCTTAGAGTTTCCCAAAGGATTACTAACAATCATCATAGTATCTAGGGAACTAGGCTTAAAATTAGCATGCAAAGTAAAAAAGTGAGACATAAAAGAATTTGTGTCTCCTAGGTCAAATAACATATAAGCATCTCGATCAAAGATAGTTAACATACCGGTAACCACTTATGGAGATGCCAATGCTTCATCTTGAGTCATTGCAAATACTCTAGCTTGAGTTAAAAGTCAATTTGGTTAGGCACTCTGTCTTTGCTGAGATATTATAGTAACAATACTACCTTTAACAACACTAGGGCTAGAATCAGTGGTAACCTATTTATTTATTAAAAAATTCCTACTACCACCTTAATTCCTAGGGTTTACAGTTCCTTGCCTTGAACCACTAAATTGCACTAATGAAAGGCAATCTCTTTTTATATGGCTAATTTCTCCGTAGCTCGTAATAACCTAATGATCTCTTCTTACATTCCCCTTCATGAAACTTGCCATAATTTGGGCATTGAGGGAATGTAAGTATTCTCTAGTTATTTTACGGCACACCTCTCCAGGCTTGCCTCTAGGCATTAGTAGAACTACCATCTGACTGCCTTATAGAACTTTGACTCATCTGAGGTTGATTTGCTTGTTACCTATAACTCATATGCGAACTTTGACCACTGCCACTATAATTTGGTCTAGGTGGTAACATGCTAACTCCTCGTTGGTTGATCTATCTCTAAAACTCTAAGAGGAACTAGGGATAAACCTTTTATTCTTCTGTTCTTACTCTAACTCTTCTTTTTTTTGCCTTCTCAAAAGCAAACGTCTTTTGAACTAGCTCCCAAAAATTATTTGCTTCATACCAGGCTATTCCAGTTCACATATAATCTTGTAGTCCACTTCTAAACCTATCACACTTAGTTTTCTCCTAAGGTATAATCTTAAAAATAAAATGATATAGATCTTCAAATCAATATGCATATTCTTTGATCGACAGACTATCTTAGGTCAACTTAAAGTATGCCTCCTACTTACTTTTCTTATAGCTATCTGTCAAATATTCTTTATGGAACTCCATAAGAAATACATTCTATGAAATCCCTTCACTATAAAGACGGTAAACTCTAGTCAACTAGTCATCTGCTAATCTTTTTATAAATCCATGCACATTCTGGACCTTCTCAATCTTATTCAATCCTAAGACGAAGAAAGCTTTCTCTAACTTCCTCAACCACTCATCAGTTAGTCCACCATCTATAGACCCCTCAAAATTATATGTACCCAATCTGCATGCCTGATCAACTATCATCTAAGGATCACGATACTACTCCCTAGCAGCCATAGCCGCTACAAAATCTTGGGTCATAAGAGCTCCCATACTAGTATTAACCTAAAAAAGAGGTATTGGCTATGCTAGTTATGGATCAAGTGGAACTGGTGGTGGATAAGCTGGAGGTGTAGGAATAAGTTATAGAGGTGGAGTAGCTGGATATGTTCTTGATGCAATAACACCAAAAGTAGAATCCATATGTTCCCCTCCACTGAAAGATAAATCATCCATACTTTTAGGATAATTTGGAAGATTCCTATGAGGTTGGCCAATATTAGCAATTCTAGCGACGCAGCTATGATTATTACTACGGCCTCTACCACCTTTAAGTCTTGGCAGCATTGCTCCATAAAAATATAATAAAAATAAAGACTTAGACTTAGCAATTCTATTCTAGAGATAGAACACTAGGTAAACTAATAAATCTAGGCAAACTACTAAATCTAGGCTTTGATACCAATTAAGTTATCACACCCTCTCCACTAGCTAAGGAGCAAGCGTGATTGGCTGGCTGTACTAATGCTAAGGAGAATAATGTGATAATGTAAATACTTATATTGCTAATAACTTTGGTATTTATTATTACATATCACAATCTCCTTTAAATATCTTTAACTATTAAATACAAGTTACCAAATACATAATAGAGTATTCTTAAACATGATTAAAAGGACAAAATACTAAGATAATTTGCTCAACCTCCTCGAGACACCGGGTGCAACAAGGCAAAGCTATGTCCTATGATCTATTGCTGCTACTCCGAATGATTTGTAAAATTTAAAAAAAAATAAAAAAAGTGAGTATAAAAATACTCAGTAAATGGATAATACTAAAAATAAGTGGGAACATTAGCTAATTTTTATAATAGCTATATAAATATATATGAAAACTACTTTGATAAAATTATACTAAGCTGCTGAAATAATACTTATGATTTAATAGTAAGCTAACTTATTGGTAATTGAAATACTGTATAATGTAGCTAAAAAAATTGCTATAAAACTAAAGGAACATTTACAATAATATTAATCCATATACTCATTAAATGTGTAACCAACAGATTATGCTAAATTGCTGATACATTGGGTGTATGATGACATTGAGCAGCCCAAGTGTATATATAAAGTTGGTCATACATATGCGCAGAGCTGCCTCCAAAGGGCTAACCACCTGATTGTACGTCCCAAAGGCTATATGTACAACCAAGCAACTGTCCCAAAGATAGTTGCTAAGTAATAATGCTAATATATATATATATATATATTAGCATTATTACTTTGCAACTATCTTTGCGCCAGTTGCTT
>CATIWO010839378.1:0-10017 GCA_949673435.1 Macaranga tanarius | reverse complement strand
GACTCTTCTTGATATGGTTAGATCTATGATGGCACAAGCAAATTTGTCAATTTCCTATTGGGGAGATACATTGCTTACTGCTACTTATGTTCTAAACCGTGTGCCCTCTAAGTCTGTTACTACTACTCCATATAAGTTATGGACTGGTCGAAAACCCAACCTACGCCATTTGAAATCTTGGGGTTGTATTGCCTATGTTTATAATACCTTAAGTAAATATAAAAAATTGGGTTCAAGAGGTAAGAAGAGTATTTTTATAAGATACCCTGAAGTGTTAAAATGATACATTTTCATAGGTGAGCACAAAAATAGCACAATGACATAATTTGAATCACGAGATGTTGTATTTATTAAGAATAAATTTTCTAAGTTGGGCGATGTAGGTCAAGACTATACTCTTTATGAGATCCAATAAATAGACACTTAAAGATCACTTTATTCAAGTGGGAAAAATCAAGAGGAAGAAGATAATGGTCTTTTACCTTCAGATGATCCGAATATTCATGATCTTTAGTTAAGTGGGAGTATGATTCCTAACTCCAATGGGAGTATAGAACTTGAACCAAGTGGGAGCATTCCGAATTATAATGAATATATGAGACATGTTTATCAAAATTCTGAATTGGGAAGATCACAAAGAAAGAGTGTTCTACTTAAAAGATATCGATATGATGGTATAAGTCAATCTTTTTTAGTTGACCTGCAAGAAGATGATGAGCCAAGGAATGTGTTTTAAGCTCTCTCATGTCCAGCCAAAGGTGAATGGATTAAGGAAATGGAAGAAGAAATGACATCCATGAGATTAAATCATGTTTTGGAATTGGTTGATCTGCCAAAAGGATGTAAAGTAATTGGGAACAAGTGGGTTCTCAAGATTAAGCGAAAGACTGATAAAAGTATCCAAAGATACAAGGCTCGCCTAGTAGCAAAGGGTTATACACAACAAGAAGAGATTGACTATGAGAAAACTTTCTCTCCTGTTGTGAGATTTACGTCCTTATTGGCTATAATGGCAAATTTAAACCTAGAGCTATATCAAATGGATGTAAAAACTACTTTTCTCAATGGATAATTGGATAAATAAATCTATATGTAATAGTCAGTAGGTTTCGAATAAAAAGGCCGTGAATAAAAGGTTTGCAGATTGCTGAGATCAATCTATGGCCTTAAATAGTCTTATAGATAGTAGTATGTTCGGTTTCATAACGCAGTTATTTCAAATAACTTTGTTATGGTAGATGAAGGTCACTGTGTTTATTCTAAAAGCTCTGGAAGTAAATTTATTATTATGACATTATATGTTGATGACATACTTATAGCTAGAAATAATATCGAATACCTTAAGAACATCAAAAGTTGGTTGTCGTACAATTTTGAGATGAAAGATATGGGTGATGCAGTGTATATTCTTAGAGTTAAGATTTTAAAAGACCATTCGAGAAGGTTGTTGTCTCTTTCTCAAGAGACATATATCAATAAAGTCCTTGAAAGGTTTAATATACAAAACTACAAATCCATAAGTAACTCTATAGCTAAGGGACATACCTTTAGTAAGAGAATGTGTCCCCAAACACAACAAGAAGTTGAACGTATGAAGAACATTCCCTATGTAAGCGCCGTTGGAAGTCTTATATATGCAATATTGTGTATAAGACCTGATATTTGCTATGTTGTTAGAATAGTAAGTAAATATCAATCCAACCCAGGTGAAGAATATTAGAAGGCAGTTAAGAGGACTTTCAGATACTTGAAAGGTACTGTGGACTACTCGTTGTGTTATTAAGGAAAGAATCTGTAATTGAGAGGATACATAGATGCTGATTGGGTTGGAGATGTAGATGAGAGGAAATCTATATCTGGTTTTATTTTCTTGTTAGGTAATTTTGCCATCTCCTGGAGTAGCAAAAAATAAACATGTGTTACCTTATCAACAATGGAAGCTGAATTCATTGCATTCTCAAGTTCTGTCCAAGAGGGAGTATGGCTTAAAAGATTCCTATATCATCTTAAAGTAACTTCCTCTGAAGAATCTGTGACAATCATGAGTGATAGTTAATCGTCAATAGCTTATACTAAGGATCCCAAGTTCCATAGTAAGATTAAGCATATTGACATCAAGTATCATTATGTTAAAGACATGGTTACATGAAGAGAGGTGAACTTAAATTATATTTCTATGCGTGATATGATAGCAGATACGTTGACAAAAGTTGTCACTAGAGATGTGTTTGAGAGGCACATTAAATGTTTTGGTTTGCGTAGATTTTAGATTGTACTTTACTTATCATGTAATTTGAACATGATTTGTTATATGTTTATTTTCAATAAATATGTAGATGTTCATTTAGTAATACACAATGTGTTAGTATTAAATATATGTGATATTTAAAGCATATTGAACAGAGAAGTAATCCACTCACACGAGTATTTACCTTAATTTTGTTAAATGAGTTTAACAAAGATTAGGATGAGGCAGTATTTTAAACAGACAAAGGAGTTATAAGAGCCCATTTAATATACGTATGACGTCTTGCTTAAGTATTAGATAAGTTCTAATTTAAGTGCGAGATAAAAGCTTACATTTCATTTCATAATTTGTAAGTAAATTTATATAATCTTTAAAAGGAGAATTAAAGGCAATTATACTTAATTCTGTCTTCATGGCCAGAAGCAACCTCTATTAAGTATTAAGGTTTGGTGTTGAGATGCACCTAAATGTGTAGCTTCTGTATGGTGTTAAATCTATTATTTTAATCATTTTAAAACATGTGCTCTTTTTAAGAAAATAATGAACACCATAACGCATGATTCATACCATGCGTGCGAAAGCCGACCGGGGATGGAAAGTTATAAAACTAATCAAATGATCTCAACCTTCCCTAGTGTGAGACTGGTTCCATAAACTTATGATTTTTGGAAACCTACCCTTAAGATTTGGGACATATTTCTAAAGTATGGTTTGATGTGGCTATTTTGGAAAAATCTCTGAAAGGTCATGTGAGATACGGCCTAAAGGAATTGACTGGATAAGCGAATTAAACCATATAATAAGAATAGTATATGAAGGAAAGATTACTGATAAACTACATTCAATGTTTATATTGTTCACTGGCTAGCCTATTATGAGTGCCATAAGTGGTGCATGCATAATAGTGGACATATAATATTGCTAAGAGATCAAGAGGTAGTAGTGAATGTAAAGAAGTAATTTGGGGTAAGGCATATGTCAAGATATATGATCTACAATCGAGACGCTATATATCTCTAACAAGTGTATAGCATAAGTGCTCTCGTTATATGCTGGTCGCACGATCTATTTATCAGTATAAATAGAATGAAAACTGAATATGTTCAGTCATGTGCGAGTGGGAGATGTTAGATTAAATACACTCATGACTTAATCTGTTTAAGTTTTGAATATCAATATTATAGACTCCTAATCAAAGTCTATTACCTACTCTTTTATTGAGAATGGGTGTTATATTTTTTGTACGTAACACAACACAAAAAACACAATACAAATAACTCTCTCTACACACCAAAAATACACTGTGTATTTTTTCTCTCATTCTAGTTCATCCCAGTGATATTTAGATTATGAAGATAATAGTCTTTGCTCTAGTAGTCAAGGTTTCGATCAATATATTTACTACGGTTTCCGTTGCAGGAGAAAATGGTTAGTAATCAATATCTCTGTTGTGATTTATTTGTTTCCTTCTTTTTCTTTCAATTGTCATATATTATTTTAAGATTAATTAACGTGACTAGTTAAAAAAATTTGTCACGTACTGTCTATTTTTTGTGATAATAATCTTTGTGACAATAAAAAAAATAATCACTAAAAATGGAATTTGTTGTAATAATGATAGTTGTTAAAGTCTAGTGATAGTTAGTGACACTTATAGTATTAATTAGTTAGTGACAATTATAGTATTAATTACTTGTTGTAGTCTTCAGGTTGTATCTGAACAAAAAAAAGAAAAAGAAAGGTCGGCATTCAGACCAACACATCTTGTGCTAATTGAATACTAAAGTATGGGATTGGTATGTAGCCCTATAGAGTTTGGTTGTAGCTAACATCAATTAATGGTTACATGTGCACCGCCCCGACACACTTTATATATATATATATATATATCAATTTATTGGACCACACTCAAAAACTGTCACAGAAGTTTTTGTTTCATTAATCATATAATCTATAATCCAAATTTTTTTTCTTTTGTTGGTTGCTAATTAAGTTCTAAAACTTCATCTAATGCAAATTGCCACCAAATAAGGTGAGCAAAAATAACCGAAAACAGAATCGAACTGATTGGTTCGGTTCAGTTTATTTTGTAAAATATTTTTATTTGATTTTTATTTCATAGAACCGAAATGCATTTAGTTTCGCTTGATTTTTACTATAAAAAATATTATTAAACTGAACCAAACTAATTTTCTAGAATATTTTTAATTTATGTAAGTATTTATGATTCGATTTGATTAGTTTAGTACTAATATTTCAAAATATGTCAATAATATCAGTTTTTAAATATTTATAACTCTTAATCAAATTATTTAATACTATAAAAACTCAAACTAAAATCATTTGAATTCATTTTAGATAATCAGTTCAGTTAGTTTACTAAAAAATTGATGAATAAAATAAATATAAAAAAATTAAAAGTAATAAATTTTAAAAATATTATTAAAATAGTACAAAATTACATAAGCCCAATAGGTTAAAAATTGCAAAAATAAAAAAGTTCAAACGGAATAAACGAACTGATGCTTAACCATTTTGGATTTTGGTTCGGTTCAGTTTGATTTTCACACTTATTTAATTTGATTCAGTTATCTTTCAATATTTTCAATTTAATTCAGTTTTATATATTTTTTAATCAAACCAATCAAACAGTCGGATACATACCCCTATTTGTGCATGGCATTTGTTTAACTAATATAACACCAGCAGCACCTATCTATGTGAATAAATTTGAATATTTGTTTAATTTAGTCCACAAGAAAAGAAAAAGATAAGCACATATTTTGAATCTATATAACTGTATATATTTTTTTTTGGGTTCGTTTGCTCTTGACATATGCTATGTGATATCATTAAAATTTAATTTTATAAATCACCAATAATAGATCAATCTCGAACTTTATGTTTCCTGATACTAAATCATTTCCCTTCACCAAAAAATCCAACAATTAGAATGGCTTTAGGTATCATTGATAGTACAAAGGTTAACAATGCACATCGATCTTTAGTTTACATCATAATAATAATAATAATAAAAAATGGCACAAAGCATTACTTAGACATGTCTCGATTAGCTATGGCCAAATATTTACATAAAAAAAAAAATCGAAATGAAATAAAAGTGCTATATTGGAATTAAGGAATATTTGACCATAAATTTGATTTGAATTAAAATTTTTATTTAACACTTAGTAAAAAAAAATTAAAATAAAAATTTATTATAATTATTTACACCTTGATATTTTAAATTTTAAATTAAACACTTTCATTAAATGTAAAGTATAAGTAAATCAATCATAGCCACGATGAATAGCATATTTATGGCACGTATAAGGGTCTCACCATCAAAATAAGTGCTCCGATATTCATTTCAAAAAGAAAATAACTCAAGAAAAATGAAGATTGGCCAATGGAAAAGTCATTGCAGGTACATCTATTAATATTATTAATTATATATGTTTCTCAGCGTTACATGCTAGCCAAGTGTTATAATGTTGGTTGAGAAGTATACTTCATGTTGTTAAATTTCGTTGTTGAATTATATGATTCATATTTTTGCATTTATATAATGTCACCCTCTTACATTCTTTTTTTTTTTTTATGAAAATACCAATCAGCTTTTTCATGAGTCATTTTAAAATGAGATTTTTTTAAATTCACTCAAACCTTTTAAAAGAAAATAAATAAAGCATGTGTACCGAATTTCAAATTTAGTTTTTTAAAACTTTATTTTGCCACTTTTTAAAAATAAGAAAAGAAATACCCTCATTAAATCAAAGCACACAGTCACCTCAATACAATAAAACACTAACATACTTTTTTTTTTTAACAGAATAAAACACTAATATTTTTTTTTTACGTTTTAAGCTCTATGGGCTTCTGGGAGAGTGGGGGAGGGGGGATTAAACCCCACTCTACTACCGTGGATAGCCGATATTAAACCCCACACGGTAAAAATATTATCCGGTGTTAACCCCATACGGAGAGGATCCAGAGATATATATCCCCCACGAATGAGGAGATAAATTTTCATGGGTGAGAGTGGGTCTCGAACCCGAGACCCACCCTTGGTGTGGCAAACGCCACACCACCCAAGTTGGGTAATAAAACACTAACATTTGTACATTGGTACATTTGTAAACAGCATTACTAAAGAAAAGAAAAATAAACTCATAACATCTAAAGTAACAATTCCATTCAAAAAAAAAAAAAAACTCATGATTTAGTTGGTAATCCAGACAATCCAAAAATGCATGTATTTTATATGCTTTGAATCGAATTAAAAAAAATTTGATAGTCGATTAGATGTACCAAAGTAACCAAACTTTCAACAATTTCTGCAAATTGGTGGTTAAAGGATACGCACTTTAAACAATAAAGAATACAATAATTATCTAAAAAATAATTTGAGTATGATATACCATATCTACCAAAATTCTTCATGACACTAAATTTTTATTTAACTATCAGATAAGTCATACTAAATAAGTATTGTTTAACGTTTGTGTTTTGAAATTCCAAACACTCAGAAGAGAGATCCAAACTTAGAGAATTAACAACTTACACAAAATTTAAGGAACTTTGTTTTAAAACATAGCACAATAAAAGAAGAATTTTCATGACCTTGATATGAAAACAAATGTAATTTCAGAAGAAACGTTTCTTCAACAAAAAAAACACTTATAACAACATTGCATGCGTCGAATATAATTTAAGGGAAAAAGAAGAAATGGTGAACAAAACAAGCAAAAAGAACATAGAGCTATCTGCGGGGTCTTGAAGTGAGGCTCAATTACGTTTTCATATATATACATATACACATAGGCATATGAACATATGTAGAACCAAAAGCAATAGGAGCTAAAAAAGTCCAAAATATTGGGCACCGTAAGCTTTTGTAAACTTGCGTGCACTAAGTGATGTAGTGGCATTAGACGTGGATGCAACAAGAAAGTTCGAGATTCAATCCCAACTTCTATAAAAACTAACACTAACATGCTAAGGGCATCCACAATAGAGTATAATAAAGAGTATAATGTGTTATATTACACTCAATTTGTTAACTCTCACCACCATATTGAGAGTTTTATAGTCCACACGCATTATAATTCAACCTTTGCATGTTGGATGGCACTTTGGTGGGCTTCGCTGGTTCTTTTTTATTATATTATTTCTTATGTTTTTATTTTTTTCTTGCGTCAACTTTTTCTCATTTTCCATTAGATTATGAGTGTGGTAAAATCTATTTGAATATCTCATTCTTGAGAGAAAGTAGAAATTAGATAAACTATTGACACTCAAGTAAATCGAATCAAAACCTCTCTTGATTATCGGGTAAGGAACCAAGCACGTCCAAGAAAAGTTTGATGCTGCCGTTGTTGTTGTTAATAGATCTCTTAAATTTTGATAAAACTCACAAAAGAGTAGCACAATCATAGCCATAATGCTAAAATCTACCAAATTATTGAGAGAAATAGAATATCTAATATTATAAACATTTAAAATAGATGGTTGGGTTATTGTTCAGTCAAGAAGAAGGACGACAACCCCACCTTAAAATTCAAGTTGTGCAGCGCTCAACAAGAAAAGAGAAAAAAATGAGGGCTGCTTTTACGAAAAAGATCTTATGTTTCCATTGATTGAAATTATGTAATGGATTTAAATTAATTAAATAAAATATTTTTAATTAAGGATAATTATGATAAACTTCTTAAAAATAAAAAAATTAATAAATTAATAAATTATTTTCAAAAAATATTGAAATCATTTTTTTAGAAAATAAATTTTATTTATTTATGAGATGTATAAATAACACCTCATTAGGGCAGCAAAACTATAATAAAAATAAGTCATATAATTGCTTGCAATTATAGTACTAAGTTATAGCACAATTATAATTAGGGGTGTAACTGAGCCGAGCTGCTCGCGAGCGGCTCGGTGTTCGGCTCGTTAAAAGTTCGTTCGAGCTCATATATTGAAGCTCGTTAATAAATGAGCCAAACTCAAACAATGCAAAACTCGGCTCGTGAAAACTCATGAACACGCTCGAATAAGAGCTCGCGAGCCGGCTCGTAATTTTAATGTATTAATAATTTAATTTTAAATATACAATATATAAATTTTTATTCATTTAAATATTTTAAAAATATATTATTATAAAAAACCATAATTTTATAATAAATTATTTAGTAAATAATTTATTTTAATTTTTTTAATGAATAATTTAAGTTTATACATTGTATTTTCATAATTTTTTTTAGCTTGTTTAGGCTCGTGAACAGCTCACGAATACTTAGCGGACTAATGAACTCGAATGAATCAAGCCTGAGCTAGCCAAAGCTCGGCTTGTTTACACCCCTAATTATAACCAATAGAAACCTAAATAATAATTTATGGCACAAAGTACCTTGATGCAGTTGTAATAGATTATTTCACTGTCATATATAATTATGATAGTCATATAATCATTAGCAATTATATGAATAAAATTAGAATAAGACATATAATTGCTTACAATGACAATAATTTAGGAATTATTAAATTAAATGTGTGATTTCATAGTAGGTTTTTTTTTTTCTTTTTCAAAGTTGGTTATATTTCATTCAACTAAATTGGGAGTTACAAATTTCAATAAACACTGAAAATAACTATACAAAAACTAACATAGGATATTTTCTAAAAAAATACAAATAATAAAACTATGGAAATAAAAAAAATATCCTCCTGAGGATACTAGAAGAAAACCTTCAATATTATAACTGGCACATCAAATACTGATGCAACAACGAAGGAGCCAATCGGAGCTGGATCTGACTATTTTTTTTAAGCATCCACCATCTTGAACGTACATCATTTAGATCTACCAATCTACTGCTCCATTAGACAAATCTGAGGATTTAAACAACTAAAAACTCAAACAACAACAAAAAATTATTTAAAATAGGAAAAAATTCATCACTAAACTGAGATAAAACTCAAGATCATCTAATATTTAGCAATAAAAAGCAAAAAAAGTGGGGTGTTTGGGTGATTTTTGGCCAAAAAATAACCAAAAACCACCCAAAACCCAAGATAAAATTAAGAAGAAGAAGAAGAAGAAAAAAACTTAGAGAGAGGCTAGAGAAAAATATGGGCAGGTAAAGAAGAGAGATACTTCCTCTTTTAAGTAGGTTTATACCATTATACTCTTTTAAGTGTAATCTATAGTAGAAAAAGTGTAATGATAAAGAAATAATAAAATGATGATGTGACATATGACTAATAATATATGAATAAACCATATTTTTCCCTATACAGTTTCATTTTTTATTTTGAAATTTACCCCTTACGCTTTTATTTCTATACATTGAATATCTTTACTTTTATTTTTGTTAAAATTAAGTCATTATGTTAACTGGATTCTCACGGTGTTAAAGTAAAATATCTAATTTAGTCCTTGTAATTTTTTAATAGTCTAATAAATTCACATACTTTATTTTTTATTTAATTAATCCTTAATATTTTCAAGTAAATTTGAATTATTTTTGTATTTTATTATGATAAATAATTTTAGTCGATTATTAGTATTTATATATTTGGTTAATAAACTTATAATTTAATTAATATACTTGTAATTGAAAATTTTATAATTGATATAAATTTTTAAAATTGTTTGTCTCTATAATTACATATTAAAATTTCATATTTTAATAACTAATTTATTTTATAAATTAAAATTTACGTTTGATTAAATCAAGTGACACTACTATTTAAAAAGATATTTTTATTAA
>CATIWO010839291.1:0-27515 GCA_949673435.1 Macaranga tanarius | reverse complement strand
TAAAAAAGAGAATTGATTTGATTAATATTTAAGTAGAGATATTTTAAAACTAATACTAGTTAATTGGTATTTAATCAAAATTTTAATTATATAAAATTAAAAGTAGGTATTTTATATTTTATTTTAATGACATAATTATCATTTTATAGTTAAATTATAAGAAAAATATTTTAATAATAAAAATATAATTTTTAAATATTAAGGAGCAAATAGTATAACATAGTCATATAAAGGGCAAATAATATTTACTTAGTAATTTTTATGTCAATTAACAATAATTGTGATGGAAAATTTAACAAAATGGGTAAATAGTATAATTATACAAAATAGAAAGGGGTGATTAAATAAATTTTAAATGTCTAGGTCCAAATAGTCTAATATAACAAACCACGGGGGCTAAATAGCAATTCATTCTTAATTTATTATGAATAAAAAATAATTTTCAAAATATTTTAAAAATAACCAATTTGTTATGGTAATTAATATGGTACATTAGTGTCAGGTCCGTGCCCGAATATTTAATACTATATTTAGATAGGACTAAATTGTATAGAAAATAAGTTTAATTGAAGGACTTAATTGAAAATAATTAAGTTCGGGGACTAAAATGAAGTTTGGCGTTAACTGCCCAAACTAACAAAAAAAAAGATGATTACAGAGGTGCGTGGAGCTCATAGTGGATGGAGAAGATGACTCACCCTCCATCCTCTGCAAAAAGAAAGTAGAGATGGCTTGATATTCGTATTTGGTAACAAAATAGCAATTAATGGGGGAAGAAAATCAAAGCAAAAGAAAGGAAGAGCTAAAGGAAATTTTGGTTATCGAAAGCTCTTTCTGGTGTGACGTTAGGACAACTGAGACTCAGGGGGAGAAGGGGGAACCAACGACGTTAGTGAGTAAATTCTTCTTTTCGAAACCCTATATTTTTCTTTAGTTGATTCATTGAGTTTATCGAAGTTTTGAATGATTGAATGAATTTGATTTTGATCAGGTTTTTGTTTAAATTCAAAAATTTGAATGTTAGGTTGAAAAGGGAAGGTGACGCCTCTGTGCTAGAGGCGGCGCCTCAGCCCATTGAGGCCCTAAAGGTGGCACCTCTAAGTCAGAAAGGCATGCACCTTTGTAGGAAAGAGGCGGCGCCCTAGCCCCATTAGAACCTAGAGGCGGCACCTTTGTGGCTGATAGGTAGCGTCTCTTTGATTTTGAACTGTTAAGGTGACGCCTCTATGTTTTGTTGGACGGAAAACTTATATTGAACTGAACTTAAAATGCTTTTATTTTTCGAGACAAACTCTATAATACTATTTTTGGGCTAAGACCAAGATTGACATGAAAAAATACATTATTTGATTGATTATGAGTAAATGTATATTAAAAGGTTGCAGTAAGACCGTGCCTGGGGTACGACAGGGTTCAATGAGAAGAAAGACTGTGTCCGGAACACAGTGACTCATGTTATTCCTGTATTCAGGATATAGTGATATGTGATTATGAAAGCCTTCGGGGCTACTCTGTGTGATTTATGATAATGGTATGCATACTTGACCCGAACCTTCAATGTGCTGATTGGTACCCACCACATTGACAACAACCTAATTATATACTATTTAAAGAAATCAATTGTAATTTGATTATATATTGTTTCAATGAGTTAAATGTGAAATGATTTATATATTTTCAATGTTATTGATTGACTCTATGGTTTACAGCTATTGTTTAACTGTTATATTGATTGACTTTAAATTATTTTTATTATCATTTAAAATGTTATTTATTCAATTACATGAAGTTTTTTATTTAGTTCATTCATTGAGTTTTTCATATAGAAATACTCACCACTCCCTTTTATAAAATTGTTTTCTTTTCAGCTTAGCTACTTGTACATACCTGTATAGAGTAATAATGGTGATCCTATGGGTAGCCCAGACTCTAGATGTTCATGGTGATGAAACGATAATCTTATATTATGTATGATATGATCCTAACACCGAGTTATCTTTCTGAGTTTCAATAGACCCCATAGTAGTTGAGTATTGCACTAGTACGGTGAGGAACGACTTTTCGGACAAATGTCTGACAGTCATCTCCGTTGCTTATGAGATACATATAGGAGTCTGGGTCACTCTAATTTGGACTTAGCCATTACCAAACGCTGCTGACATTATACTCTTTTTGCTGGTAGAAGGTTGAGAGTAGGATTATTGCTACTATTTTTGGGTATATATATGGGTAGCATATCCTAAGGTAGTTAAACTACCTTCTATAGGGAATTGATAGGGCCTTTAATCCTTTTTGGTGTATTATATTGTATATATTTTTGATAGCCCTTTTTTCCCTAGTTTTTCCCCTTATCCCTAATTACTGATTATGTATATTATTCTATATATATATGTACATTATATTTTTCAGTATTAGTATTTCATCGATTAGATTGTATATGCTCTTGCCATCTATGCTTGTGATGATTAATGAATGTTATGTATACAAATTTAAATTTTGCTATTAAGCAACAATCAAAGATATCAGATAAACAAATAACCTCAGTAAATAGGTTTAAGGCATAGTTTGAGCGGTATAAATGTTATTAACCCCGCATTGTAAAACAGTAAATCGAAATAGTTTTGTTTGATACTTTCCTAAAAGTGGTACCTTTCCACACTGTTACTCCGTACTGGACAGTCCAGATTGTAAATCTGTCGAACATGGATGCCGGTGAGGAGGGGACTACAATTAGTCTATGCAATGTGGTATTCAATTTCTCAGTACTAAAGAAAATGTAATTCTCCACATTATTATGGTACATATTCAAAAATATTGTCTAAAAAATTGAGCCTAATTAACTGAAAAAAAAGTAAAATTACACAAATAATTAAAGTCAAATAAAAAATTTTAAAATTATAGTGGATTTTTTTTTTCAAAATTAACCTCGTATGTTTTTATTTTACTGTATTTTCTATTTCTTTTTTTCATTTATACATTTTTCTTTTTTTTTTCTTTTTTCTCTCCGTGATTTCTACCAAATCCATTAATTTCTTCATTTTTCTTTCAAACCATCACTATCTATAACAAAATTTACAAAATTAACCCCACAAATAATTAAATTTCCAGCAGCAAAGAAAGCATAAACGACTATAATCAATGTTTCTTTTTTCTTCTTTTTCTTTTTTGATTTTATTTTTAAATTTATGTTTTTGGTGCTGTGGGTGTTGATAAATTTTTGTCAATTCAGGATTCTTGTTGATTTGATGAGTGAGTATCATTTTTTTTTTTTATTATTAGCACTTGGGTGATTTTTAGATTTTTTTTTTCATTTTTTATTTTTGGATTTGTGTTCATAGTACTATAGATATTGATAGATTTTCGCTAGTTCATGGGTTCTCATTAATTTGGAGAGTATGTATTGTAATTTTTTTTTATTAAAGGGTTGTTGTAAGTTTGTTTTAATGTTATTTGTTGCTTTTTAGTTGTTGAAGGGTTGTTGTTTGGCTATTTGTTGTTTTATGGTTGTTTGAAGTGTTGTTGTGAGGTTTTTGTGAGATTGTTTTGATGTTATTTATTTTTTTTAGTTGCTAAAGGTTATTGTCAGTTTTATTATTGGGTTGTTTTTGTTTTTTTAAGATTTTTTTTTTAAAACAGATGATATAGAACCGAATATCATCGGGAAAGGGAGGGGGACAGTTAACTGTTAGTTGTTAAAAATTAGTATATTTTGAAAACCATTTTTATGAGCCACTACTATAAAGTGAGATCTCACATGCCTAGTGTGGGGGAGATAAATTGAACCTTATACTTCTCCCTTCCAAGAGCAAAGATTTTTACCATTTGAACTAGATTTCAAGTGTGTTGTTTTAAAGTTGTTGAAAGATTGTTGTGAGCTTGTTTTGATGTTATTTTTTATTTTTTAGTTGCTGAAAGTTATTGTTAAGTTGTTGTTTGATTATTTTTGTTGTTTTATGGTTGTTTGAAGGGTTGTTGTAAGGTTATGTGAGGTTATTTTGATGCTATTTGTTGTTTTTTTAATTGTTGAAGGTTGTTGTCATGTGTTTATCCATATTTTTTTTTTACTTATTTCGAGTTATTTTTTTATGACTCTATTTTTAATTATTTTATTTTTTAAAATATTACAAAATTTGAGTAAATGAGTGAGTTAAAATTTTTAAAAGTAAAATATATGATTATTTTACTAAATAAATTCAATGAAACCTCTTATGTGGTGACTATGTTTATACTTTGTAAAATAGAAGTAAACAAAACTATTTTCTTATTGTTTTCAGGTTGTTGTTGGGTTGTTTTGCATTTTTTTTGATTTTTTTCTGGTTGTTGTCATATTATTTTGAGGTTATTTATCTATATTTTTTTTGCCTGTTTTGAATTGTTTTTTATAATTATATTTTTTATAATTTTATTTCTTTAAATATTACACAAATTTGAATAGATGAGTGAATTGAAACAAACAAATAAACAATCCTTTATTTTATATTTGGTTTGTTCAGAGACATTAAAAATTATGCATTATTAAGATTTGTCACTAATGTTATGGATAATATAGGTAAATGATAGTTGTTTTGCATTTGATTTCTTAGTTTGAGGTTTGTATTTCCTTCGCTTTCATTTGTTATTGTATTTAGATGATTATTAGCAAAAAGGAGAACATTGTATTTTTAAAATTTTTTTAAAAGAATCAATCATATGTTCAAAATTTTTTTCCATTTTTAGTTTATTTTTTTTACAAAACCCAAAAAAAAAAAATCACTCAAAAAAAATTGTGCACATAGAAAAATGCACTATTTAAAGGAAATGAAATCTGTATCAGCTCGATTAAAAAAAAAAAATCCATATCAGCCCAAAATTTTTACTTTCGTTAAACGGTGTCGTTTCTAGCTGTGCCCAGTCCTTTCCCAATCGAGCAATTGTTCTTTGATTTACTCACTCTCGTAGTTTCTCTCAGCTTCCACCTTCTTCGGCTGACACCACAATAACAACAACAATGGCGGCATGGACGGCGGCGGCTCGTCAAACGGCGAATCTCGCTCGGATTTCATCTCCAAAATTAGCTTATTCAACTCCTCAGGCCTCTTCTCTCATCCATCGCCGTGGTCTAGCCGGTGGTGGCGGTACTCTTTCCCCTTCCTCTCCTTCATTTTTAGATCCCACACCCTCTGTATCTATGCACATTTTTAAATACCCAAAATTTCTTCTTATTTCATTTTATTTTTCACAAATTTATTACACTAAAATTATATGGGAGCCAAGAATATGGGTGTGTCTGCATTGGTTTGTTTGATGAAGTTTGTGGGTTTATTGATTAGATTTTGTATGGTTTGATTTGAATTGCAGATCATCATGGACCTCCTAAAGTGAATTTTTGGCAGGACCCCATGAACCCATCTAAATGGAAAGAAGAGCATGTGAGTTCTTTCATTACTTTTATGCAAGTCTGGGCTCTTTTCTGAGTATTTGGATTTTGTTTTTTTTTTGTTTTAAAAAAAAAAAACAATTTTTTGGAGGGTGATTTTGTTAAAAAAACTTGAAATTATGGAAATGTGTTTCTTTGCATCTTGAAGCAATGAAAAAGTTCCCTATTGTGTTAGATGTATCTAGCTGTTTATATAATTAGATTCTTGCTTGTGCAGCTATGCTGTAAGCATTATAGTAGAATGATAGTTTGGTTTTGTTAATATATGGATTATTTGCTTCTTTCAGTTTTTATGTATTGAACTTTCAGCACTAACTTTCAAGTTAGTTGTTGTTTATTTGTGTAGACTTATTAGGTGAATAAGTATGGTTGTTGATACTTGAATTTATGTGGTGGATTTGTATTTTGTTGATCTTCTCCAATAATTTGTTATAGTGGTAAGGTTTTATAAATTGAGATATTTGTAATCGTGAAAAAGAAATAGAAAAATCATCCAGTTCAGATATCTGACTTGAGCAAATTCTGTTGACCTTTTGGTCTTGTGGTTTAGAGTGAATGGACTTTGTTTAGATTTTCTTTCACATTTTAAAGGTTCAAGTATGATGTAAAGGATATAGTTGTAATCTCCTTGTCAAAAGTTGTCCAAAATAGCTTATACTGCTAAGTTTATAGAGGTCTTATAGATAGCAAATCTCTTAGTGCTGTTTTTTTTTGGAAATTAGTTGCGCGTGTGATGAATTTTTCAAGCATAAGGAGTATTCCAATGTGATTTTGTATTGATTTGCAGTTTGTGATCGTCTCTTTAACTGGATGGGGATTACTCTTATTTGGAGGTTACAAGTTCTTTACTAGAGGCAAGAAAGACAACAAGGAAGAGGTACTCTATTCTAACTGTATGGACTTTGCCATCTTAGGAATTTCAACCGTCAACAAATATATTAGTTTGTATAGCAACATGCAAGAATCACCATAAAAGCCTTGACTCTAATCCGTTTGGCCATGTACTAGAATTCTGTTACCATCCATAGTTCTCAATTTTCCAAGAGATTTTATTAAAAATATATTTTAATAGTTTTTATAACTGCAAACAAAAAGTTATACGATTAATCAGCTGTAAATATTGCTTTCTTTGTTGTCTGTTACAGAAAGTTGGAGATGCTGCACACTAGGTTTGAAACAAGGGCAAATACATCTACGAGTAAATCTGGGATGAGGTTGTCTTCTTTATGTTGCTAGACCCTCCAGTTTTGGACAGTTGTAGCTTGTACATGAATCCTGAGTGGATGATGAATATTGGCTTTTTGTGTGCTGTTCTGATACTTCTATGTGTCCGTTACATTTGCCGAAATTCTAAAAATAAGCGGACAATTTTCTGATAGACAACTTTTAATATTCCGGGGTAAAGGAATTTTTGGCTGCTTATGGGTTTTAGTTTGTTATCATGCAACTTTGATGCTTTTAGCAGTTATCAGCTCCGCATTTGGTTCTTGCTGCTTTTTTTTAAGTGCATCTCAGACATTTGATTGAACTTCAACTTAAAAAATGCCAAACCTAATTTATATACAAAGGATCTGGTACGCATTTTACTTTTTTTCCTTTTGCTGTTTTAATAATCCTCAATATTTAAAGCTTTCATTTCCTCGGGTTGCCATGTGAACCCATCTATTTTAAAAGCTCTGTTAGCAGTGAGCCAATGTGCAATATTGTTGTTTTGCTAAATTGAGAAGATAAGGAAAGTTCCACTTATTGGTCGATGATGGGTTATTTATTGTTTCTTATCAGATATTCAATTTTCTAGTTTTTTGTTCAGCACTTTTTTTCCTATTGATACTTCGAAAATTTGTAGAGGGTTGGTTTGTTTTGTTTTGTTTTGTTTGTTTTTCCAACCATTGATGAACTGGAAAATTATAGTGGCAAGCTTTCAATTATTAGGTAATTGGGGGATAAGTGATTGGGGGATAGGTGATATCTAGGGTTGAAAGCCTAAGCTAGCAACACAGTGGCAAGTTTTCAATTATTAGGTAATCCTCCAGTCACATTCAGCCTTGCTCACGCTCTCTTAAGACTTTACAAAAGACATAAAGCTATGTAAGTTCAGCCATCAGCGATGCTAACATAAATCATGAAGTTGCCGTTGAGAGAAGGGAAAAAGTTACGTTAAATCTTTTAGGAAAATTTGTCTTAAAATTTTTTTTTATAAATTTTTGTGAAATTTAGTTGCAAATGTCATTCATTTTGACAAAATTTAATTTAGTTATATTCAATTTTATGGAATTGAAGGTGTTAAAAACAGCAAATGATGATTGTTCTAGGTATTGTAACTTGAGCACTTAGCAACTCAACGTGAAAAAGACAGCAATTTGCAAGTGAATGCATGACCAAATTAAAAATCGAACCAAAATTTATGTCAGCTGCTGCTTTATCATTACTTATTTTTTACAAGTCAAAAAATATACAATTTGCGTTTCTAACACTCCGAAGAAAAAAAAAAAAGGGTTGAGGAACAAGACAATTAACAATAGATGCTGACATATGATATATATGGCTGAAAATACAACACTGCCAAAATTTAGAATACAACCGCAATGTAACATGGTTCAGCATATTATTCAACTGCATGTGCTCAAGGTAGTTCCAACTGACAGCATCATCCACTCTTCAACTCAACAAGAAACAGCACGGAGATGTATCTGAAAAATGTAAAATGTCAGGAGGAGTGAAGAAAATAACTAAGAATTCTTCTACGACCTCTTCAATTTTGTTCTCCATCTGATTTCCCACAAGACCTTATTCTTCATAGGCACATTACTAGTTATACTTTTAGGATATCAAAGTTATTCTCTGTGCCAATTTGCCCATGCTTCTACTTTCCATTGCTCAAACTTGAATATAAAATTACAGGTCAAGAGCTTTTAGTACAAACCAGGGTGTTATGTCTATAAATCCCTATTCTGCGCCTTTCATTTGACATGTCAGTCTGCATCTTTTACTTCTGCTTCAATATCAACAACTGCTGAAGAAGGCTTCTTTCCTGCAGAAGATACAGTGATGTTTAAAAGTTCATGGATCATTTTGCACTGGTAGTTATATTGTATAGGGAAGATTAGATATATCAGCAACAATTTGTATATGCATGTAGGGGGTAAATTTCCACTTGATGAAGAAATGTAATCCAGTTGTGATTACAAATTTCAACAAGAAGAAAAAAAAAAAAGGGTATGGAATATGAAAATTGCAATTAATCTAATTCAAGTTTATTTTTATATACGTCACATTAAAACTAAATAAAAATCATTCAATTCATATAATACAACTGCTGAAGAAAAAAGCAACAGAGATCTCAGGGTGAACCTTTCTTGGAACTGGAAGAGAAGTCACGAAATGCTTCCCCAAAAGCTGTAGCCCTGTTGGAGAACTTCACAGAATCACTCACAAACTCATCTCCCACCACTGAAATCCAAATGAAACATCATTAAACACAATGAATGACAAAGATGCACAATTTCTAGGTCAATAACAGCGACATTGAAAGATACAGAAGATTTACTTTGTGCTTGTATATCAACAGATACCTATCAATAAATGCATAAATACCCAAGATGAAGAAAAGAGTTGATAGGCGGACTGATATTGCTTTACTGCACCCTTTGTGAAGATTTTATGTTTGTTAAAAGTCTAAAAAATTAAATTTCATACTGTTTTGCTAATGAGCCATCGATGTTTTACAGAACTCTACAACGAAAGAGAAACTTTCTTTTTTTATTAAAGAAAGAAGATAATGAAGAAATACGGAGAGACTCCTCTACTAGTTGAAATTAATGACTTCTACAAGCACAGTCAAGGAAATTATATAGACTATAATTCTCTAGGATTAATAGCAGAAAAGTATCATTAACAGTGTGGCAAATGGCATTGCGTGGAATGCCTTGGAGAGTGGAGAAAAGAACACCCAATCCCAATAGTACAGAAAAGGAGCACTCAATTCCAAGAGGCACAACAGAATAGTTCACGCAGTCCAATAGTATGCATATATTCCTTGAATCCCACATGGAGAATCCAATTATCGAATCTGCACTTATGGGCCTTATACAAGAAGGGAACATCTATAATTTAAAAATTGGAATTTCAAATAGTGCAAGACATGTATTTGAAAGATCAAATTGTAGGTTTGTCATCAAGAATTGTGGAGCTCAACAAAATCGAAGAAGTGACTACTTGAGTTGCACATGAACACATGCAAATGCATTTGCAGCTCATAAATATTTGAAGAAGTCAATAATAGCTTAAACCACAAAACACTAATGTAGGCAATCCCTTTGAATTCTTCCTGATTCTTACTCACTACTGCATAAAGTTCATTGATAAAGTCTTCTGCTTTCAGTTGTAAGCAATTCTCAAATATGAAGTATTATAAATCCAAGTTTAGGCTTTCACCTGAGAATGGTTGACTGCAATAGGGGCACAGCTGCAATTCATCCTTCATAGTTGATCTGGAAAAATAACATTACTAAATTGAACAACTGAGAATGCAAAGCCATCTTATTGAAAAAAAAAAATTATAAATTTAATTATAATCACTATGAGAGTACTTGAAAATCTGAAAATCATTTCCACAATTTGGACACTGCACATACACCAGAAAAAACAAAGAAAAGTCAACTATCATCAATTATCAAAGTAGAAACACGAGATATTTGTCAATGCCCAATTTTATTAAGATGCCCATGAAAAATTCTTATTTTGTTCCAAAGAGAGGCATGTGTGCACAACAACATGCGCAAAAACAGGCACCCAAATAGCATATTCTAAGAAATACCAAATAACAATACTTAAGAGAAAAAAAAATGAGAGACAAAGAAGGTTGAAGAAGCCTCACAGTGCCTTGAACTATATCCCGTCCTGCCCACCAGAGGAAAGCTCCCAAACCAACAATAGGTATTAGTACTGCTAGGAGCTGCAAGAAAGAGTCCACCAATAAGATCTAACAAGATTTATTGATCACCATTGCAACATAAAATGTATTCAGAGAAAAGATTTACAAAATAAATGATCCCAATGATATAAATGAGCAAAAAACAGATGAACTTGCATTATGGTCTCTCTATAACAATATGATACGGACATTTTACGATAACATGGTAATAAAGCAAAATAATATTTCTAGTTAAGACAACTATAAGTTTTGCAGATACAAAAGCACACAACAAAAGGAAAATGACCACATGGACCTCGATTATATCAGACTAAAATAAGCAAAATTAGAAACTTATATGAAGAGAAATTTTCACAGTGCAATGAACTTGGAACATCAGCTAATAACACTTATATGAAGTCTGAGCAAGGATTGGATCAAAAGTAACCAGAGAGCTTCAAACAGTTATAAAAACAAAACTAAAATTCACTAACAGAATAAATTAGTCAACTACTATTCATATATTGCACTTTAACTAATAACTGACAAAATAGGAACCAAAAGAAGTTCCAAGTTTTGAGATAGAGATGCACCAATTGCATCACAACTGCTTAATGCTTGACATGCTTACTGATAAACAGAGATAACAATCAAACAAATAAAAATACAATATAAATTTTAAAGCAGAAAAAAAAAGTAAATACAAGCATACCCAAATTGAAATTACAATGTCCAGAACCCATCCAATAGCATCAAAAACCCAACCAAGCTGTCCAGTTACTGAAAGATAAGTCAACCCAATAGCCAAAGCAACATTACCCAGAAGTCTAACAGTTTCACTATTGTCTCTCCCACCACCACCGCCACCACCGCCATTAAATCCAAAACCCTGATTAAACCTCACTATAACCACCCTCCTTTTCCTCTTCCAACCCTCATCTTTCACCAAAATCCCACCTTTATCTCTACCCACTTCAAAGAAACTCAAATTCTCCCTAAAGGCACTCAACTTGAACCTCTTTTGATTAAAAGAAGCAATCTTTAAACGTTTTAGGAACTGGGAATTAATGGGTTTCTTGCATGTATCATGATGGAGAGTATTTACATTTAAAGGTGAGAAGAGGAAAGAGATTTGTAGCAGAGTTGTGGTCATGTCCAAAAATGGTAACAATTAAGGCAGAGTATATAACACTGGTTTTGGATAGTGTTTTTGCTGATTTCATAGTTTAATGATACCAACAAGATTTGGCGTTGTACTTAATTGTATGTATCTCCTCCCGAGTCTTGATAATTTCAGCCAATGGAAGACTGCCACCTGGGTTCCATATTACGTTGTCGGACCATTTCGCCCTTCAAATATCCAGCGATCCCGTCTGAATCTGAAACTCTACCTGCGCTACACATTATTATATTGTACTCTAATGGCTAATCAGTTTCTTTAATACTTCATCAAGTTGCTTTCTATAATCACATAGAAGTTCTTAATCTTCTTTTTTTTTTTTTTTTTTTTTTTTTATATCACTTCCAAATTTTATATAATTTTTTTTGCCTTATTTTGCCATTTTTTAAATTTATTTTACTTATTTTTTTTGTGTAATTAAACAATATTTTTAATTTATTTTTTTTATTGTTCATGGTTAATCTTTTTATTTATATATTTTTAAGTAAAAATTTATGACCTTTCTTGCATAATTTTTTTTTCTCCATCATATGTTTAGTCAACTTTTAATAACTGGCTAATCAACACTGTTCTACTAATATGATTGAAAAAAAATAGGATAAATTTTTAATTTTATAATTTCTTAAATGTAATTTTTATATTTCATATTTGTTTCAAGCCGTATTATTTTAATCTTCATCACCGACTCCAAAGAAAAAGTTCGCAATACCAGAGTTTTTAACAAGAGTTTTTAATAAGAGAAATTCTTATACCCAAATTAGATTTTAATGAAAAATTAGTGATTACTCACTCATAATTTTCAAATGTAATAAACTTGAAATAACTACGAATAGATATGTTTTAAATAAATTAATTTGATTGTTACAATGAGGTGAAAATAAAATTTAATAATCAGTGGATGCAGGATTACTTTCCAGACCAGTAAGTGGTATACAATAATGAAGTATTTTTGAATCTGTGGTCCTTCAAAATCCATGTCACTGCATTGTTTTCAAAAGCTGAAGTGATAAAATCCAACTCTTCCACTCTACTGCATGAAGAAAATGTCTGCATTTTGGTACGCCACTGCCACCTAAAACTTATCACTGCCCGCCATTATTCCATAGCAGCTTCTGACATTTTTTTAAAGCCATTCACAATGATATCTGTCGATGCCATGCATAGCTCGACTGAAACTCTGCTTCTAGTGAAAGATAAGTGATGCCTGCAGAAGAATAGATTTGGAACAAAATGTGCCTTGTCAAAATCAAAATTCTCATATGCATTTCAAGACCTCTCCCAGAACTAGGCCCCACTGAGTCCAATGCGTGCCGCCCTGCATCGCAAAATTGAAAGAGTAGATGCAGAGCTCAGGAAATGTGCTGTGTTAAATAGATTAATCATCATTTATATTATTTGAGATTATATCTCCCATTTTAATGAATCAACACTCGCATAAAGGAAACAAAATCCAGTCATTAACCAAACACAGACCTGGCAAAACACAGCAAATGGTTCTCTTAATGGCCCATCACATGACAACTCACTTGTACTTCCATCTATGAATGTTCCATCAGCAAAGATCACCTGATGGAATTGTCATGTTAGACTAATTACTATAGAAGTGATTAAAATAAGCAAAACATAGAAACCATGATCAGAGTTCTGGGAATGTTTTTTGGTTGGGAACTTGCACCATATCGAAATAGAAGTTAAGCAACTATCTTAGATCTTCTCAAACACCAAAGCTCCTTTGAGGAATTAAGTAAATTATACAAAGCCCCTTCATCCCCATACATGCACTACCACATGCGTTTGGTTCAGCACAAAAGCACCAGGATGCACTCAATGAGCAAACTACGATAGTACAAACAAAAACTCAATAGCCCTGAGTTTCGTGAATATTACTAAATAATGCTATATTAGAAAGAAGTCTTGACACTAATGGAAACTAATTAAGTATAACCAGAAGCAATTGAAAAGAAACAAAGAATATGGTATAAATAAAATCTTAAATACTATGCAACACCTCTGATGCATATCCAGGAGTTGAACCAGCAACAGGTTTGGTGAATGAACCGACAGGTGAACTCCTTTGTACAGCTTCACAGAAAGTAAGAAGGCGTTCACGGCTTTCTAGTTGTACCGCCTGAAAAGCATCACAGTTCAAGTGAGAGCCTCTATGTGAATGTAAATACTCTTCCCAATCATTTGTGACAACCAGACCTCCAGTGCCAACAACATTATCATTTTACATTTGTCATCAACATCATGATTTGCTACAGAGTCCAAGCATGGCCCCTTAAGTATAATAATGCTATCAGTAGACTTAAAAAATAAGGTTTAACTAAAAACAAACGGAAAATGAACGAAGTGGAAACTAGGCTCATATAAAGCACATCCTTTAACAAACTCGATCTATTTAATAAACACTCCCAGCTTCTAAAATATTTTTCAAGATTCAGAAGAGAAGGATATCGGACAACAAGGCAAACCTGGACAGTATCATGACGTGTGACACGAGGTAGAGGCTGCACTTTATACCCTTTAGATGCCATGACTTCAGCTATCAGAAAGCTACCCTTTTATAATAGAGCAAAAAGTTACACTCCACCACCAAAATAGAATGAGAAAGATATGTTAACCAAAAAATGTAGAATCCAATACCTTGACTGCCTCACCAACCATTTGAGGTGAAAGGAATAGCCCCTGGAAATAAGATCGCATAATATCACCAGGCGTTGAGCCACAATCTATCCCAAGGCCTGGTGCAGAGAGACGAGCTGCTGCCGCTTCTACCCATTTTTTTCTCCCTGCAACATATCCACCACATGGTGCAATGGTTCCACCAGGATTTTTAATCAAACTACCTGCAATCAGATCTGCACCCTGTGCCACCATCAACCAAAACAGATGTTACCCTGCTCCAGAAAAAGCATGAAGATTTAGTGGCTTACCACCATTGGAGGTTCAATTTGTTCAACAAATTCACCATAGCAATTATCTACCATGACCATGCAATTAGGATTTTGCATCTGCAAAAAAACATGCGTTAATAACTGTTATTAGAATGAAATGCAACTCAATAAAATGAAGATATTGCTCATATTGATCAAATAGAATAACTATCAAAGGAGGAAAAATAACCTTAACATGATCTCTTTGCTGACAAAAATTTTGAGGAAGGTGTTTAGAAAGGGTGCTAACACAATGTCAAATGTTTTCCTCACTTAATACTAGAGAAAATCATGTGATGATCATGCTTGCCAGACAAGAAATCCTTTTTGACTACGTTACTTAAAATTAACTACAAATTCCCAAAAGCTGACCTTGATCATCTCTATAGCCTTCCCTATCTCATTTACACTTAAACTTTGACGCCATGAATAACCACAAGACCTCTGTATCAGTGCACATTTTGTATGAGGCCTCACAGCACTCATAAGTGCATCCCAGTCAAGTCCACCATCTTCAGCAAGCTGTAACAGCATTGTGTGAGTAAAATATCCATGATCAGAACTTAGTAGTCAAAATCTTTTTTGTTTAATGTTATTATGAACATACTGGAACTTCACGGTACTTCACCCCAAAATCTTTTAGGGAACCTAGTCCATGAGAGTCACGCTTTCCTATAGCTTCCTCTAAAGTGTCATAAGGAGGGCCAGCAACTGCCAAGAGCTGACAATCCAGTTAGTACAAAACTATGGATCAAAAAGGTGGAAAACTACCAAGATATACTTTCAACAGAAATCCAAGTGCTGGATAGGAAGCTAACCTCATCCCCTGGCCTTAAAAAAGCAAACAAAGCACAAGTAATAGCATGTGTTCCTGAGAAAAACTAATGAACAAAAAAAAAAGCACAGGCTTAACAGATAGTTTCATACGAAAAAAAATGCATAAGCGCAAACCTAAAGCTTGGTAAACCTGTGAGCGAACTATTGCAGATTCAGCCCCTACAATATCTGCAAAAGCTTGGTCAAGTGCTTCACGTCCACCAGCTTCATCGTGACCATAGCCAGTGGAGCCACCAAAATGCTGATCATAAGCATGAGTGCACAAACAAAATTTCATCATTAAGATTATATTGGCACATATAAATAGGTTCATGCACATTGGAAGAGTTAAATATTGGCACATATAAAAGATGCATTCATATCACTTGTCGATACAATTGCTTGTAGAATGGATGGGGCCAATGAATCTGGATGAAATAATGCTTCCATGAAACCAAGCTGTTTTTTTTCCAGATACAGAAGACTTATAAAGTTTCAAGGTTGCTACTTTATTGACATCCAACTGCATTTATTAGACTTCATTTTGCAAGTTGATCCAAAGAGCATAATTACTTACATGAGATCCAACCCGAGCTTTCTGGAATGCTTTAAGAACACGGGAGGTATTGCAGGCAACCAAATAATCCACAGCTCTGAATTCTGTGTACAAAGAATCTAGGGCTTTCACAACCTGCTCCCCCCACCCCCAAAAAACAAAAAAGAAAAAAAGAGAATTTTTTATAATATCCATATGAACATTCAGCTCTTAATATGAGAATAATCGCTGAAGTAATCAGAAGGTCCAAAGCTAGAATTCCTATCTTAGTGCTTCAATGATCAAACATAGAAGATATGTTACAGCAATTTTCTAGAAAACTCATGATGTCTACTTAACTTGAGGAAATGACATGAATGCTAATTTCACTACCTAAATTGATCTACAAAAGCTGTTTTCCATGCATCTCATGAATCTCTTATTCTACACAAAGATTATGTTAAATAAGACCATCAATTCTGTCTACATCTTTACTGGTATAGTTAGTGCCAAGGGGCACGGAACAGAAGTTTTCAACTCCAGTCCAAAATGTCAACAAAAAAAGAGGACTCCAGATCATAGTTTCCTAATTGTCCACATATTTCACCAAATGACACATACAACAAGGTGAATTGAATTTTAGGGAAGCTAGCATATGCACTATGCAGTGGCTCTTCGATTAATAACTGAAAATAGTGCTGCATAACTAGACTAGCCTGCCAAAATCTATTTCTGAGCTGTTTGAAGCATTTTCTCAGCAACTAGAGAAAGTATTAATCAAATTATAGGAATATATTACAACAAATGTTAGAATTAACATGACAAACACTTTGTGTTAACCATCCATTATTTGATTAAAGAAATTCCTCCAATTTCTTTCAATTAACCATATTAAAAACTTTGTTTGGAAACAAACTAAAGCAAAGGCATAGAACAAAACTTAAGTCTTTCTCCAGACATACACAACACGTTTAAAGATTACCATTGCAGAATAAAATAACTGCACAAAGGCATTGAAATTCAAAATTATCCTACTGGTTCCAGTAGTTTCTCAGCAATAAAACAACAAATAACCAGATTATGCAACTGGGTTTGCAGCAAAGTAATGTTCTTTTTCATAAAAAAAAATGTAATGGGTATTAATTCTTGTCAAATAAAGTTGAACTTTCCTAATGAAACAAGACAAGAAAGCTGAAATGGAAGTGGGTTTTATGGTTAATTAGTAATTACCTCAGGAACAAATGGATTATGATGGTGGTGGAAAGAAAGTTGAGAATTTGAATGAACTTTTACAGTGGGCATGGAAATTCTCGCAGAGTGCGCAGGACAAGCAGGAGGAGTAGCACAGGATAAGACCCACATCTTCTTTCTTTTTTAATGCGTGCTAGCTGAATTTGCTTTCAAGCTTTCTCTAGCTTTATACGGTACAATCTCTCTAATTATAAAAAAAATTAATTGTTGTTGGAATTAAATTAATTTTATTAGTATAAAGAAATTATAATTTAATAAAAGTCTAGTTATAAATTTTTTTTATTTTAATTTAATTATTTATATAAAATTTATGTTATATTAATATAGTTGATTAATTGAATATAAAAATTTCAGATATATAAATTAAAAAAAAAAGAAAAAATAATTTTATAAAATTCATGTATATATTATAGGTATTTAAAGTTATTTCAAAAATTAAAAAAATTATGTTTTTTTTTTAATACCGTGGAGGTCCAATGGGCCGTGTATTACACAATAGGAGTAATACCAATCAGATCATCCCTAATTGGCAAAAAATTTATGTTTTTAATATAATAAAACTTATATATTTTTTATATGCAAGTTTTTTTTTACTATATCCACAATAAAATCTTAAAAAAATTCTAATTTATTATAATTTAACATTTATTTTTATTTGTTAACTAGTTCAAAATTGGGATATTTTTTTTTATATATAAGTAGATAGAAATTATCCTATATAGAGTATAATTATACAGAGATTTTTATTGTATTTTCCTTGCTTAATAAATTAATGAAGAAAATAACAAATTAACAACAACAAAACACTTTAATAATTTTTACATTTCCTTATTCTATTTATATTTTTTAAACACATTTAAAATAAGTAAAATTATGTATGGTTAACTTAATTAACCAACTAAATTAATTGAAAATAAATTTATGAAACAAACTTTTTCATGTCATTTAAATACAATATGTTTCATATTTTTTTTTTATTTTATTACTCTTCAAAATAGTATTGCTAAAAATTTATAATATAATATTTAAATAATATGAATGTTTGATAGTAAAATCATCCGTGGAACATTCAATTGCTAAGAAATTTGCAACTTCAGTGAGGTGAGCCTATAAACACCTGTGCAATGTCAGTCTTCAAATAGTAATAATACTGGAATGTGGAAAATTCTATGGAACCTAAGATTAAATTCTTTTGGTGGAGCGTATTGCAAAATGTTCTGCCTACTCAGGAAAAAACTATACTAGAGACATATCGGTGATTCAGGCATCCGCAGAGTGTGTGTAATAAAACTAGATAAGGAGATTTGTGATGCATTTGCTTTTTGAATGCTCTCGTTCTAGAGCAACTTGGCTTGTTTCTCATTTCTTATGCATCTTGTCAAACTTCCTTTTGCAGAGGTGGCCTTACAGCGGTGCATGGGACATGATTGTAATGGAAGATTAGTAGAAAGAAACAGCAGCGGTTAAGCAAGTTGCTTCTCCATTGATATAGCAGAAGCTGAGGCTCTGTTACTGTTACTGGGTATTAAGTTTGCCTTAAATCTATTTTGTTATTTTTTTTTAAATCTGATGCTTGAAGTATCAGTAGCTACAAGGACTTCGACTAATTTGGAGTCGAGTCAAGTGAACCCACAAAAGAGGTAAAATTCTCCTAACTCTATGTTTATCTCTTTTTAAATAGGTTAAAAGAGATGTTAACACAACGGCTGATTGGGTAGCAAAAGTTATTGTTTCCTTAAAGGGTAATGTTAAATGACGTGTAGCGTGACGGCAATGGTGAATAGTACCATCAAACGCTCGTTATTTTATCAAAATGCTCTTAAAATAAATATACCCTTATAAAATCGAAGAACCTTTTAGTAATTTTTTTTGCGCGACGCTCCACTTATCATTATTCTTTCTTAAATTACTAGTATATTGGTTTTACAATGTACCTTTTGGGTTTTGTTTGTTTTATTATGATATATATTATTTCCTTCGGCAAAAAAATAAATAAAAAATAAAAAATTCACAATAAATAAAATTTAGCTAAATATAAATGCATTATTTTATTTTATTTTGAATCAAAAAATTTTAAAAATAAATTTATAATAACTTTTTAAAATTTAATTAGCAATTAAATTAATAATAAATTACATATAAAATAAATTTGAACTAAAATTTATGTTATATTAATTTTTATTATAAAATAATGAAAAAATTATAAGAAGTACTATGAAGTTATGCCATGTTAATTTTACATTCTAACTTGTCATTTTTTCATTGACATAATACATCCATACATCCCCTATATTTGTCATTTTTTATTAGTCTAACACATCTATTTATAGTTTTACTATTTTAACATTTGAACTTGCCTAAAATGTAATTTTTAAACCTCTGTCATCGTACGTGGCATGAAATAGCGAATTAGTATGTGTCATATGTTAAATATTTGACTGATCAAAATCTGCAAATAAAGGTGTCAAATTAACAAAAAGTGGCAAGTTCAGTAAATGACAAATGTATTATATCATTAGATTAGTGCATTTTAGGTAAAAAGTAGTGAGTTTAAGTGTTAAAATCATAAAATTATAAGTTGAGATGTCAAATTGACCAATTACGGCAAATACAGGAGCCCGCGTAGGCATTATATCTTTTTCATATTATTTTGGAGTTTGTAATTTTTACTACATTACATATTAGTAACCTATTAACTAATATGAATAGTTTTTAGTGATATAACATTAATATAATACAAAAATTTAATAAGAAAATTATTTTTAGATAATTTACTATCAAACTAATTATTTAGACTTTTGAATATGTTATAAATTTATCCAAAATTTATCTATTTTTATTATAAAATTATCAATACATGTTAGTTTAATGTATATATTATTAGGTCACAATAGTTTATTTGATGTGAAATAATTGAAAAAAAATATATTATTAAGAATCTATCCATTAGAGTGATTTATCCTATTAGTAATCCATATTTTATAATTAAAAATGATCTATAATGTATGGCGCGACGGTAAATAGTACATTATATGCGTGTATTATTTCTAAATTGCCCTAAAAATAAATAGCCACCATAAAATGGGGAGCATTTAGATAAATTTAAAAAATAAAAAATTATATTATAGCGCTGCACATTGTCCTTTTTATTATAATTATGCAACTTATAGTGTGACGTTGCACATATCATTGTTCTTTTATTATAATTATACAGCCTCATTCATTGTCATTAGATTATTAATACGGTAGAGTATGTAATTAATATCATTTATAAATTAAATCCAAAAACTTTGTAATTGAATGGGTGATAAAATTATAAAATCATTAAATAATTAATGTTTGCATTTCTTTTGGAATCACATCGATTTTCATTCATTAAAAGGAAAATATTTACATCAAATAAAAAAGTACAAATAATTACTATAAAACTGCTAATATTAACTAAAAATATATATTATTATGATGAAATCAATATTATAAAGCCAAAAACAATGAATGCAGTGAATGTTTTAATCATAAAACCCACTAAATTTAAAGTTGATATTGAAAAATTAAAACCGATCAATATAAAAGTGAGATCACTATTAGTAGACTATAATTTGAGTATGTTTCATATCAATTCTTAAAAAAATAATTATAAAACAAAACCCATCGAAAGGTTAAAAAACAGTTCATTGAAATCTTATTTAGAAGTAGTTATATATAAGAAACAAAACTATATAGATACTTACAAATACAAATTATTTATAAATAAATCATGAGAAAAGAAGAAGGATGTGGCCAAAATCACTAAAAGATGAAGGAAGTTTATAGGGAGAAGGAAAATGAAAAATAAGAAGAGAGAGAGTTATATATTTGAAAGTTTGATCATATGCCTAATATTATCTTATAATTAAATGTTGTAGATCATTGTTAATTTAAAGATTTAGAGTCATATATTTCAAGTGGGAAAATATAGTTTTAAAATGATATGTGTTGTTTTGGTAATTAGGGCATTTATAATAATATCTTTAATAAAAATACCCGTTCTTAATCGATTTGGTAAAGAGTTAGAAGATTGATATCATTCAAAACTAATATTCATATACTTCATAAATTTAGTTTAATTTGACCAAAACAATGTACATTGCTAAAGTTAATGAAATGTGAGTGCATATTCAATTTTATCACATTTTTGGTAAAATAATTAAACACTTTTATCAGATAATTTTTTTTCCCCTGAAATCTAGTTTTTCTAGAATATTATTAATTAATGGGATGAGATATTTTTCATTTTTGGTTCCTTTAATAATGTGAAACTATAATTTTCACGTATATGCTTTATTTTAGGGTTTTGCATTTTATGTTAACAATGTGTATTGAGATTAATGTAAACTAAACCAAATTTTAATTTTATGATTGATCATCTAGTCAACTCAACTCATGTACTACACTAAATTTAAGATTTAATACTCATAGAATTTAAAATGGTTTCACCTATAACTTCACAAATTGACTCAAAGAATGAAGAAAATCAAGGACTAAAAATTGGTCCGTCCTTTTGGGTCTAAAAAATAGTTTTTTGGTCTAATATACTAATATCTAGAGTTCATTAGCTCTAACTAATTCAGTTCAACTTAAACAAAATCATAAAAACGGCAATAGAGTCTTTTAAGACAACATATCCAACCATAGATATACAAATACTAACAAAATATCAGCCATAGACAGGCTGAGTACACCATTGCAATTATTTTCCATTTTTTTGTTAATAAGATAAACTGTGAATAAATTTTTGAGGTGGAGTTGTTGACTATACCAAAATCCGACGTTGCTTTATTTTGCATAAAATTTAATATGAGTTATTATCTAAAACAGTCGATCGTACTGAAACTATTGAAATCAACATATCTATGCGTTAGATAATAATTTATATTTTACTTTCATCTTTTCATTTATGCAATAACGAACGTAATTAGAACACGTATGAAGAGGCACAGAACGTTGCGATACACTCGAACAATACTACACTTAGGTCCACTATAGGTTCCTTGAACATGTGGAAACCATGCTAGGAAAGCAAGTAAATGTGATGTATCCAGGCAGATTGTTCAAATCTACAAAGGGTTAATCTCACTGGTAAAGAATTCAATTCTACTTCTATTTAAAAGGGCCCCTTGAATTCTTCTCTCTTCACTCTTGTACTTATAGAATTGAGAGTGGAGTGATTTTCTTTTGCCTATCAAGAAGTTGCATTGAGAGAGTGATAAGACCAAGGCATAACATCACATTTGAAGTACTAATTCTGAAGCAAGCACAAAAATCTGCTATTTTATTGTTGACTGGCCCAAGGTAAATTAATTATTTTCGATTTTCTATTTGTTTTTCATTTATTTATTTTTATTTACATTGTATGTCAAAGATCCATTGTGTGAAAAGTGCATGTTCTTGTGCCATATAACTGATTTGGAGCATATCTAGAACTAAATATATAGTAGATTTTTTGTTTTGAGAATGTAGATATATAGTAGATCTTATATATTCAAAAAATATAGCCCTCTCTAAGACACAATCTTTGTGTGTAATATTCTAGTATTAATTTTAGGTTTATATACAAATTATTTTTTTTCAAAAGCCAGTTTTTGCATTCGATTACATATATATATATATATATATATATATAGATGTGATGTGAGTTTTTTTGTCCATTGAGGTCACATGCTATTTTGTTTTGAAACATATGTTCAATTTTGAGATCAAGTCTCATTTAAATTGAAACAAATGAGTTTATCCCAAAAACAAATGAATTCCCATAATGGAAACAATTTCAATTTTCTTATGTTGAAATCATTTGCTTTATGAAATCTCAATGGTATTTTAATTAAGCTCCACATTAGTTTTTTTTTTTTTAATTCAAATTACTTATTTAGTTCCAAACAGGAGAATGCATATATATATATATATATATATATATATATATATATATATATATATATACCAGTATCAAAAGTTTTATATATATCATTTCAAAAAAAAAAAAAGAAAAAAAAGTTTTGTATATCTTTTAAGCTTTTATGGCATATTGTTTCTTTCGTTTCTTATCTTTCTATTTGTTGTTTAGCCTTCACAACATGTCTTTCCAAACCAATATTTGGTAGACAATTCATCAATTAGGTAAATAAAAACAAGAAATGCATGTAAAGAATGAATGAGTTTTATTTCTTTTTTAATTTTATTAAAGAAAAAATTACTCAAAAAAAACTTAATTATCTATTATAAAATTATTTTTATTTTGATGTCATGTCATATTTGTTTTATTTAATCTTCACTTGTTACCATTTAACACAATTCAACTTAATTTAGCTATATACCACATATCACATGTGGAAGAAAGTAGAACAGAAAATTGCATGGCAATAAGGTTAAAATCGAAACAAAAAAAGCCCAAAGAGATTCTTCTTTTATAATTTTTTTCTATGAATTCAAAACATATATAGTAGAAAATGACAAAAAATCATCTGCTCATAAAAATGAACTTTATACTCTCTTAAAGCTTTTCGCTTTTCCATAAGGGACTAATTGTTCCTCACACGCCCAAACTCTACTTCTCATTTGCGTTATATATATATATACATACATATGATGCAACCTATAGGCAAAAACCCTCAAGACACTTGTCTTTCCTGTTTCCCCCTCATCTTTAACACGTTTTGGCTGCCAATATATGCTTCTTGACAAGTCTTTGAAAAGTGAGTTTCAGTTTCTTTATAAATACATATTTCATATCTCTATCATTGTTTAGCTTGCTCCATCAGAGCAGAGAGTGCGCGCCCACTTGCATATATATTTATATATCTTAGTTTTAATTTGAGGATATCCCAGTTCGTTTTTATTGGTAGCATTATTAATTTTGGCGGCACTATTTCTTGATTATCTGAATCTGCATACATTTATGCATAGATATGGAAATTGAAGTGAAGCTCAGTGAGACCCTTTTCATGGAGAAAGAACTGAAAGACATCGATGGATTCAAGAGAGGAACCGATTATGTTGACGTGAAATGTGGTTGCACCAGCAAAAGATACGGAGATGCCATGGCCACACTTAGAGTGTTTGCAAATGGCCAGTTTTTGATAAACTGCGACTGTACTGTTGGTTGCAAGGGCGGTAAGTATATATTTCTTGCTCAATCCAACATATTTACATTTAATTGTTATTATGATCATTATTATTTTCCTGTCTTAAGCATTTCCTGAAATAATATTATGGACCTTGTGGCTTGTTCTTGTTGAACTCGCAGTTTAATTAGTACTTCCTATTTTTCTATTTTGAGAAGATAATAGGTACATAGGGTAAAATTTGTCACTAAATATATATGGCAGCAAGCTAGATTCATTTCGCCATAGATACTTGCAAATTATATATAGACTGAGTAACAATTTACACATGTGTGTGACCTGTACAATCACAAACGCATGTTGGTTAAAAGGTGATTATAATGTAATTTAGGATGTTTTATTTAGATAATTAATATCTTGTTTATGAAGTTCATTCTATGTGCATTTGTTGATGATAAATTCAACTTTTGAACATCTTAGAATTGTGTGTTTTTTGCTCTTTCTTAATAAGGTAATAAGGGCATATATATGTATATCTATAAGATTCTTGATATTGAATATATGGTTTGATATGAGCCTCATATATAAAAAAAAAGAAAAGGTGATGCCTTAAAAAAGATGTGAAAAATTGAAAAGTATATACCGTAGCTCCTCCTCCTCTCCACTAGTATTTCTTTTTTATATTGGATCACTTTTTGCCCTTGAAATTAAAGATTTTGAGAATAATATATCCATTTTCTTTTACATATATTATCTTGTTTTGATAGAGAAACTATATAATAGGCTTAGGTTGACATTAGATTATTGAGACAAAGACCCTTTGTTGCCCTAAAAAAATGTTAAGTTATAGTAATGCATTAAAATTATTAAAATTTTTGTAGAATATCATGTGACATTTTAAATTTTTAATTGTTTAAGAATTTTTGTCATTTTTGTGATTCTGATTAAAACTAGATTAGTAATAATCTAATGGGATCTGATAGTGTTTAAATTTTACACTCTTAATATGGTTATTTATTTATTTATTTATTTAGAGTCCATTGTTTTTTACTCAAAGATTATTTATAAACTAAATGTTACTGTTGATTTTCAGTGAACATTTTAATAGAAATTATTGCATGAAACAGAGAGAATGACACCGTATGAATTTGAGAAGCATGCGGAGAGGGAAGGAGGGAGTAAGTGGCCAAGCCACATCTGGGTGCTAATCAAAAGCAAAAAGGTGCCATTATGGAGAACACCATTACTCAAGTACTACAAGCATACTGCTAATGGGGCAAGTGGTTCGAACAAACGAATCTTTCACCGCGACGAGTTCATCCGTTGCTCAAGATGCAAGAAAGATCGCAGGTTTCGGTTGAGGAACAAGGAGGAATGCAGGATCTACCATGATGCTTTGCTCAACAAGAGATGGAAGTGTGCTGACAGGCCTTATGACAAGTAAGTTAATAACTCTATAGTTTTTATGCAGCTGCACACGTAGTCTTATAGTAGGTTCATATCTCAACTTAAAAGATTCTTACTTAAATTTAAAGTAAGGATGGTGATAGGTGACTCTCTGCGCGACTGTGGAGTCACGACAAAGAACATGGGGAATAAATTACTTTTTTGACTCCCATATTTTTAGGGGGGAAATTTTCTTTGTCCAAAGGAGCAAAATGGTAATTAACGCGCGGAAAGACAATATTGTAGCTATCTCTCCACGCGTCAGGAATCATTATCCTTAAAGTAAAGTATTACACTAAATTTTTGAATGTGACAGTGCCAAAAGAAAAATGACACGTATATAGAAAATTTTTATTTGGTCAGATTTATAACACAATCAAGTGTACTTTATTTTTGATTGGTCAAGTCTAAAATATTTGAAAAATGAGTAATAATAGATATCCATACTATCAACCAGAACAGTGCACCACGGACTCATTAGAAGATAATTTTTTTTTTTTTTTCCATTTTTATCTACATTGGCCTGTGATTTACTGTAGACATCAGTATTATCAACATCTAACATTACTCTTAAAATATATATTGTAAATTGTGTGTGTAACACACTTGGAGCAGACAAAAATATATCCCCACAAATTCAACTATTAGATGCAATATATATGGAATAACTAAGAATTTTTCCTCAAGTTAATGGAGCAAAAATTAGATGAAAGTATATTATATCACCTGGTTACAACTTATAAGGGATAACATAATTTTTCAATTAAAAAAATCTGTTTCTACATATGCATATTCTTTGCAGAATAACCTGCAGGGTTGAAGAAGAGCGTGCCAGCCGCAAGAACTGCAGAGGTTGTCCTCGGGTATCAGGGTGCAAGGGCTGCACATCTTGTGTCTGCTTTGGGTGCCTGAAGTGCAGGTTTGTTGACTGCACCTGCCGAACTTGTGTGGACTTCATGCAGAATGCGACACCTAATTGAAGCACACATTCCCTTGCATCATCTTCCAGTTTGAGCTGCGCCTATTGAGAAGTGCACAGAAGAAAATTTAATTATATTTGGAGGCAAAAAATTTATGTTCTAGAGTTGGTGATTTAAATTGTTAACTTCATTTCTCATTGAACAATGGCGTTTTGCATAATTTGCATTTTAATAATAAATTCATTTTAATTCAATTTACTATTGTCTTAGATTATGAGCTTTTTTTTTATTAAATGATATTTATTTTAACTTTTATTTAATAAATTTAAAAATGTATGCAAAATATCACTAATTAACCTGATTGAGTAAATAATTGTAACTTTTTTTAACAAATTAGGATAATACCTTTGATTTTAGGGTTAATGGGTCTATCTACCACCAACTTTAGTCCATTTTGCCAATATATCCTCACCTTTTTTTTGTGGCAATTTGATATACCAACTTTACGTTTTATGGCAATTCTATCATCAGTTAAAATTACATGTGCTCATACTGAGGTGTCATGCTGACATGACACATCAGCATGAGTATTTGATATACCAACTTTACGTTTTATGGAAATTCTATCATCAGTCAAAATTACATGTGCTCATGCTGAGGTGTCATGCTGACATGACACCTCAGCATGAGCACATGTAATTTTGACTGAGGATAGAATTTCCATAAAACGTAAAGTTGGTATATCAAATACTCATGCTGATGTGTCATGTCAGCTTGGGCACATGTAATTTTGATTGAAAATAGAATTACTATAAAACGTAAAGTTGGTATATCAAATTGCCACAAAAAAAAAAGTGAGGATATATTGGCAAAATGAACTAAAATTGGTGGTAGATAAACCCATTAATCCTTTAATTTAATATAATTTTTAATTGATTTCTAATTTATTTAAGCAATTATAGTTTTCATAAATTTTTATTTAAATCTTAATATTTTTATATTATAA
>CATIWO010839237.1:0-13327 GCA_949673435.1 Macaranga tanarius | reverse complement strand
AAGAAAAGAGGCCATTCTGGTTGATGCGCATGTGTGTGAGATGGGAGATTGAAAAAGATCTCGAGAATGGGCCACGAGTATATGAAAAAGAAAAGAAATGAAAGAAAAGCAAAAGTGAGAACAACATAACCATGCATTTTTACACCATGATTGCTTACATGTTAATTGTGAATGAAATACGAGTTTTGTGAATATATTGGGAATGTTGTATGAGTATACATACTCGTATATATTTATGATTAATGGGTAATTATTATTTAAGATGTGAATGCAGAATGGTAGTGTGGATGTTTGATTGCAGGATTGGTGTATTGAGGTTTAAGAAGCATGTTGTGGTTGTGCAATGGTGTGTGAGAAGCATGGTTGAATTTGTATATAAATATATATGTCTTGTTATGATGTTTTAGAGGTTTGGTGTGGATTTGTGTGTTTAGAATATATTGTTGTTGCTTGGTTTGAGTTTAAGTTTTATGTTTTGACATTTTAACCAACTTCAAGGGCATTTTGGTCAATTTATATAAATTAATTTTGTCTTTTTTTCTTCATGAAAGTTGTAGCCCTTTGAATTATCTTTCTGTAACTTTTTGAATCGATTAAATCCGAGTTCGGTAAAGGGAGTTATGGTCATTAGAGTGCGATATGGTCTGTAAGTCATTCTCGCAGACCATCAGACACGGTCGTGTGCTATCATAGCACAGCCGTGCGGTTATTAATCTGAAAAATTCGAGCTCTCAGGTGCTGCCGCACAGCCGTGTGCCAAGATAACACAGTCGTGTGGTCCTAGAGGCCTAGAATCTGAGCTCACAGGCGATGGCGCACGCCCGTGTGCCTTCATCGCACGGCCATGCGCGGCTTAAGTTTTAGGATTTTAGTATTTTGACCATAAATTGAGCTACAGACATCCAAATGAGGCATGGTTTGAAGATATGGAAACTTTAAAGAGTTATTTACAACTTTTATGTTTTGAAAATTTCGAAAATACACCTCTAAATTTGTCAAAAATGGCTGAAATATTTATTGCTCACTTATTTTGAAATTGCCATGCATGACCTATTAGTGTTCAAAACCTCATAACTATTTTTGTACATTTCCAAATTGTGTGATTCAAGTTGAATATGAAACTAGACTCATAAATAAATATTTTAATGGTTTTGAAGTGAATTTCTCAACTTGAATTTTATATATTTATTCATGATGTTTATGCTATATTGATTTTAAGCTATATTTGTATAAGTACATGTTTTGTGGTTGAATTGGATGTTGCTATGCAATGTATACCTATGTGAATTTTTAGTGATGAGTATGTAGGTGTATGGCATATAGATGTGTTCTAGAAAAAAATAATTTTATTTACTCTTCTAATTGGAACACGTGTTGGTTGTGTTTGAGGCCATGTGTAGCGGGTCTCACACATAAACCATGGTTGTTTTCTTTAATGTAATTAATGAAAAAAGAAAATAAATCGAACAACAAAAAAATAAGAGACCCAATAATAATAAGAGAGTGAGACAATGAAGAGAAAAAACACTATATAGTATTGTTTTACATTAGTATTTGAGTAATTTGAGGTTGAAAGAATTTAGAATACTAATAGATTAGTATTGAGGATATATATAACAATATTTTATTTTAATTATAATACTTAGAATGAGTTTTTTTTTTATATATATTTTTATATAAAAAATTGTGAATTTTAAGAATTTAACACATGAGTTTTACCCAATATAGGAGCATTGTTTATATAGCAATGTCAATATTGCAAAGACACAAAGAATGTCAGGATTTTTATCAAAGATCTTGACACTATCAAATACGATTCCAGTTTTAATGAAGTTAGCAACCTGAGATATCAGGACAAGTTATTTCAAGTGTGCCATAGTTGACACCAATGGCTAAAATTGTGGTGGTTGAGAGGTGGAAGGTAGAGATTAGAAGGAGATGGTGGTGGATTTAACCTCTTGTCATTATATAACTAAAAAAACTAATAAAATTACATGCTGTTATAATATAGTAGTTTAAATTTAATAGAAAGTCTACATAGAGAATTTTAGCTAGAGTAAAAAAGGGGAATTATTTTATAATTTTTATTTTAAGAAAAAAATTAGAAAATTTAATAATTTAACATGTAATGTTTTAAAGGTGAATACTGAAATAAAAGGTGGGACCCTTATCAAATTTTAGACTTAATGATTTAGGGGTTCAGCATTTAATATATATATAATATAGATATAGATTTTATCTTATTACATTAAAAAGTTATTTAAAAAAAAGAATTCAACAACTATATATCTATATATATATATATATATTTATCAAATAGACCCGCAGCGACGTCGTTTTTATTCAAACTTGATCTAAATTGCTTTTCCCTCTAGTCTCAGCTTCAGTTCCCCTTCTCTTTCCCTCAATCGATATTTCAAACTCCATCTCTGTGCTCGTGGCAGGCGAACCCTAGAAAATTAAATTTCTGCAATTTTTTTTTTTTTTATGGTTGTCCTTGTTTAATTTCTTCAGAAACCCTAGCCAAAATCACCCATCCAATCGAGAAATGGGGGATTTCTCAAGAAACATCGATGTAGAGAAGCTAATATCATACAGCGACGACCTAGTTACAGTGTTAAAGGAGAAGAGGGACATTAACATTTTGACGCAGTGTCTTCACCAGTCAAAATCTCTTCACTCCTCATGCGACGCCGAATTCAACAAATCCCTCAACCTTCTGGAAGGTCTAATTTCAATTGCCTCCCTCTTTTTTTTTTTAACAATTTTTTAAAAATAATTCTATTTTTTCTTTTGGAGTGTACAGATTATGAGATGAAGATTGATGAATGCAAGCAGAAAACAGAGAAGGCGAAGCTTGAAGTTTCTACAGATGAAGAATTGGACAATCTTCAGAAGGAATTGGAGGAGGAGCGCCAAAAAGAATCCTTGTTAATGGAGGAGCTTAGATAAGTGTATACCTGTATTTTTCTTGGTTTATATGGTAGTTTTAATGGGCTGTTTTTACATATGTATATATTTTTTGTTTGAGAGCACAATTATTAACAGTGAGATGAATGATCTTGAACGGAAAAGGATTCTTGTTGAGGAACAAAGGCAAACTATGAAGAAACTTGAGCAAGAAGAGCTTAGGGCACAGTAAGTGTCTGTGCGTGTGTGTTTATAAATATATTGATAGAATCTTGATTTCCTTATTTGATATTTTGTTTGGAAAGAATGAAAATTCAAAAAATTCATTTGGTTCTTATTAAGCAATTCCTATGCCTTCGGAGATAAGAAATTCTCTATTGCCCCTTTTGTTTTATCGATACATGGAGATAAACAGCTGTATCTAGAGTAGTGATTTAGATTGAAAAGGTGTAGCATAAGTTATTGTGTTGATAATGTCCACATTTCAATAATGTAGAGAGGACAATAGAGAATTTCCTATTGACCAAGGCACAGGAAATTTTTATCTTTATGTCTAAAGACCTAAGACTTCATTTTGACTGGACTCTTGCCCGTGATTTCCACAAACAAGACCTAAGAATTGCCTACCGCTTAGCTTTTATGCCTTTCTTGCTTTGGTGCATGGCCTTGTTGAAGAAAAAAAGCCTGATTAATATGCTACTTGTTGTATATATATATACTCAATTCTGCAGATTGAAGAGAGTATGTTTTATGTTTGCTTTTATGTTAAGTAGTGATATGGAGTCTTATCAATTTATTAGGATGTTCGATATCAATTTACTTTCTTAGTTCGGTTTTCATGTATCAGAAAATGAAACATGTTTTCTTTCATTTTGCAGGAGGAAGCTTTCAATGTATGCTTCTGTCACTAATGTCATTCCCAACTTGGATGATCACTCCAAAATCTCAGGCCGTATCCTTGTTTTTCAACCCATTATGTGTTTTTCTTTTTGGGATATTATTTTCCTTTTTATTGCCTTTATTCTGATTTGAGGCAATTGTCTGGCATATATATTGTCCTTAATATGAATCTCAGATATAGTGGATAGAGAAAAAAAGATGGTCGAGAAATTTGAATTTGATCCAGCAAACACTTCTTCTTTTCAGAGCATTTGGAAGATGATAAATCTACGATAGGTGGCATGCAATGTTGTATAATGACCACACATGAATTGTTCTGTTTGGACAGTTTGTTTGAGATAGACTGATATTATCACTATTCATTTGGGAATTGCTGCTGATGTTCTGTGGCTTATGGTGTTTAGATCTTGTTTGCTCATTAAACTGTGTTGGTGAAACATAGCTTAGATCCATTTTCCCCCTTTGTATTACTAGATGTTGCTTAACGTCATCGAGTGCTGATTCAGTGTTAATGATACTAATATTTTTTGAAGATGCTTCTCAATATGATGTGCCATTTGAGTCATCCTGTTTTTGGTCTGCTGGTTGAAACTTGATTTATTGTTTGATTTTTGGTACTGCAATGAGCGCTGCTCTATTGCACTGAAAAGTTTTGGAAAGCTAATATGTTAAAAGTTCAGGTAGCTTTTGTTGGTTTCAGGCTTTTTCCAGCGTAACAAGTACACATCATATATGCTCTGTAATCTGGTTATACCAAGTTACCAACCAGGTAATTCCTTGTATCTAGAGATTTTGGCACATGCAGCACTGAAACCAATATTAATTGTGCTAGTCATTAGTGAAACATGCTAAAATGTAATGCCAGACAACATAATTGGAGGATTCATTGTTTTCTGGTACATTCATAAAAAGATTTTCTCTGTAACAAAATATGAAACCAAATTAGACTCAGTTAAGCAAACTTTATATGTAAGAAATTTGTCCCAGCTATGGTGGAATTTGAATGCATGTGATCACAAGACTGCATGTGTTATGATTTATAATTATCATCCGGCAACTGTTTGAGTAATGAACAGTATTATGTTAGGCATGATCATAATGGATACCAGTGTAATAATGATGCTTAGAACTTTTAGCTGATCTTGCATTTGCGAGGAAACTGTTTTAATTTTACATATAGGGCTCGGTGGGAGGAATTGTGGTGCATTTCTTCTCATACATTTAAGAAGGGTCAAGGCGCACAACTCAGGAAATTAACGCACGAAATTGCATAACTAAAGCTCGGTACCGTATAATGCTATCATTCAGCCAGTGAATCCTTCGGACGGCTCCTCGTGGAACGATTTTCTTATCTTGATATTCTCCTTCTTGGTCTCAAAGAAGTCGATTTCTAGCTTCAACACCTCTATAGCAAACTGGATCTGCCTCATTTGAGCTGATCTTAGCCGGAGGCAACAAGCAGGCACTGGGTACAGGGCTCCTTTTGTATGCATTGCATATATAGGCTGTAAAATTTCTGTAGTCCTGCATCAAAATAGAAGTATCATTAAAAGCTGGCCAAGGTCACTCGCGCAGGATGAAGAGACTGAGTTTAGGGACTAACATTTCCAAGCGGTTGATTATTCACAACTACCCATGGCACAAATGTTTGAGGAGGATTAAGGTGTGCAGTTTCATAACCATATACAACATCAAGCTGCATGTTAATTTTTCAATCTATTAGTGTGGTGAATTGTCACGACATAATCATCTGGCTTTTCTGCTCTAGAAAATAAGTAAACCAAACTAACTTTTGCTCCAGTCCCATTTCTATAACATTCCATAACAGGTTTCTTGGACAAGCCCAGTGAATTGAAACAAGTCAGCCAATTCTGATGCCTTCCCTCAATTGCTAGGAACTCAATGCAGTAAATCAAAGCATAATATTTGTTCTGCATTAGATTTTACAAGAATTAATTAAAATTGCATACTCTCCCCTAACATACACATGTAACATGCATATGATTCCCAGCGATTGAAGAAGAGAAAACAGGTCCTACCACATCATTCCAGACATTAATAGCACATGCTTGTATTGTATTCAATTCGCATTCATCAAGACCATTCTGCAAATTTTGGCATAAAAAACAATCAAATAATGGATCAAACTTGCTAGAAATGACATTATTGTCATTTGAAGAATATAATTATTTGTTGATACTAATAAATGGTATGACTATTGAGGAATAAAACCTTGTAAGAATATGACTCTTGAGGAATAAAGCGTTGTAAGAACTTAATTCATTAAAGTTAATTTAGACTTACCAACAAAATATACACTGTTTTTTTTCTTCACCCTTTTACAAATTATGAAAAGAACAAGGTGAAACACCAAATCAAGAAAAAACATAATATGGGCCATGCTATTTAATGAATTGACTAATTAGTAATTATAGTGTTAAAAGTGTGTCCAAAAACATCAAATTGAAGCTTCATTTTTGCATTATACCCCAATAGGAAAAGCTAAAGAAATATTAGGAGCATCTCATATGTAAAGATGAATTAAGAGCACCTAATCCCTCAAGCCATAGAAACAAGTTTCTGAAGACTTGATAACTTATATTAACGATATAAATTCCTGAAAAATTCTAATTCTTGAATGCTACAGAAATTAACAATTTCCAAAGCAATTCAATACATCAAAATGAAGTAAAAGAGAAGAAAATGGAGACCTGGCAAACCATGGTGTTGTTACCACTGTTGACATGAGCATTGCCCCAAGGTATCATCCTAAGATTGATGATGTCAATAAGACCATTGTTGAATATAGACGTGAGATTTCTGACAATGAAATTTGCACAAGATGGACAGAGAGTTTCATAGTACACTGAGAGATTAACTTTTACAGCACTTGTAGAGACATCTTCCACATCTAAAGGATAACAAGTAACATAAGAAGATGGAGATGTAAGGAAGATCAAGAAGAAAGGCATAATGAATGAGAATAATTTCCAAGAAGTCATTGTTGTCTGCTTAGTACACAGAGAGCAGTAGTTAATGCATATGCTCGTCTCTGCATATAGTATAATTATAGCTTGAGTAGAGTACTTATATTTTTAAATGTCACATAAATGCCCTTAACTTTATGCCTTAATTCTGCTAAGAGAAAGGAGGAAAACCATGGATTTAGTTATTTTTTTGGGTACTCCCATCCTTTTCAAATTATTGTAATGGTCTAACAAAGACTGGGAATAGTGTGCAAGTGTTTCTGTATTAATTTAGTTGTGCATAAGCAGCCTATGCCGCCCATCAGTGGGCCCCACTGATGTAATTATATATATATATATACATATTTTCATACACTTATACATATATATATATAGAAATAAATACACAGCAACACAACATATAATAATAATAGCTAAGTAATATAAAAAAAATAGTTTGTGACACGTTTGTAGTAATCAGGTTGATTACTACTAGTACTATTACAGCTATAGAGTGTGAATGAGTTTCATTTAGGATTTACATCCTGACCAGAAAAAAGTTGAGACTTGAGGTCAATGTTTGCTTGTTTTAAATGTGTTCTGATTGTGCAGGCCTACTGGTCTACATGCATGAGGGGCATGGTTAATTATAAGTACCTTTGATAATTCATACGAAGCACCATCTCAGCTTATTTAGCAATTTTAAATTTTTAATCATGCCCCAAGAATAATGGTTCTTCTGAAATGGCTGATTAAACGTTTAAATAACTTGGATTCCTAATTTTGGTTTGTTAAATAGTTCTTTATTTTTTTTATAAGTAATAGCCAAAATGAGATGAGATTTGAACTCTTTTACTGACGCACTTTTAAATGCCTCATACCACTATACAAGTGTACTAAAAAGATATTAACATATAGTTTCTTAAATTAAATTAGAGATTTTAAATTGTAATTGATATCCATCATGCTGAATATAGTGATCACTATTCGTAGTGCTTGGTGGCTCAATTAAACTACAATTTAAATGGGTCAAAAAGGATATGATAGGAAAATGTTATAGTATCATAACTAATATCGTCTTTAAACCATTTATTGATTATTTTCATCAGCCATCTTAGGGGTCGTTTGGATGAGCGTCTGTATTTGTTGTTGCTGTTGTCTTTGGCCTTTGCTGTTGAAGTTGCTTTGTCTAGAGACAAAAAATGAAACGCTCCAACAGCTCCAAATTGGAGCTGTTGGAACGTTTCATTTTTTTTGGAGCTGTTGGAACGTTTCATTTTTTGTGTCTTGGAACATGAACATCAGCAGCAAACGTAGGCGCGGACGCTCATCCAAACGAAGCCTTATACTTTTTTTGAGCCGATGTGAAGGGTTACGAACACAAATAAAAAGGGTTACGAATCACCATGTCTAGCAATCTAGTTAGGAGCCTCGTTGGCTGTCACTATTCCTATATCCATTAATTTACATGTAGCAAACACTTGGGGTACTGTACATAACAATTTAAATAATAATTGCAAAGTAGTAAATGAAACGCGCCTTGAGAATGTGTCAACAAAAGCTGCCGAGGGAAGTGGAGACATTTCAAGCTTTTATCGAGAATTCTCATGAAAATTTGAAAACTGCCAAAGCACCTAATTTGGCAGTATACTTTGTTTTATCTGTCATATGATAAATAGTCTCAAATTTTTCTTCACCGGACCCTATCCTTAAAAATGTTAAAAAAACTATGAATTATTGGAATTCACTGGCAAAAAGCTATTCTCAATTAAGTGAAGTGTGAAATTTGAACCGCTATGATATATGCATCTTATTAAATTAATTGTTGAGAGATTTTGACCATTTTCACTGTAAACTTTAAATAAAGAGGATTTAAATAAAATAGAAAGAGAAAACTTTGAATAGTTTAGTCGGTATTAAACAGTACTATTGTTGAGGTGCAGGATTCGATCTCCATTCTCAATTAACCAACTGTACTGACATACCAATGCTATCTTAATTAACTAATTGCACTAACATAAACTCGCTCGCCCGTGACCACACAAGCATTGTCCGAGAAGGGGAAAGCTACCTCAAATTATAATCAACCAAGCTCCCAAATTTATATCAGAACTTGTTTTATACTACAATAGCACTTCTACTTCACAGTATGTGCTATACTTGTAAGTGGCAAGTTTCCATCCCAACAATTCAAAACAAGACAAGCCAAATTATCATATGCCCAGCACATCTTACTGTAGTAACTACTACACTATCCATCTCATCGTCAATCATGTATTGATCTGAGGGATTTTATTGCTGCTGCTGATGACGTGGAGTTGCCTGTTTTATCTTTAAAGCAAACTGGGCTGATGTGATTTTCCTTCAGCAGTGAATTGGCCTCTGTAGGAAGTGATATGCATGCCTCTGGCACTTGAATCCCGGTATAAGCCTTGCATACATAGCTCACAAAGTTTCAAAGTCCTGCATGTATAAGCAGCAGACATTCTTGAGACTTGGATGATAAAGGGTGGCATTAAAAAATTAGAGGCTTAAAATTTATGGACTAACCTCTTGAAGTGGCTGGTTATTTACAACTATCCATGGAACAAATCTATGTGGTGGATTGAGCTGGGCAGTTTCAGCAGCAAATTGTTGCTCAATCTGCATATCTTTATGTAATTAGTCGAGCTCCAAAAAAAGGGCTAACCGAGAAAATTTTACCACTTAAAACAAAATAAAACAAAGTTGGGTGTTTTTGTTTAGAAACAGACCATATTCCCATATCCACTAGTGTAGCAATCAATGGCCTCTCTTCCCAACCCAGCCATTTCAAAGCAATTAACCCACTTGTTGAGTCTGTTCTCTATTGTTAGACGTTCCACGCAATATATAAATCTGAAATGCCTCTCCTGAAAGGGTTCAAACTCACGAGTCAGGTCAATGAAATGGAGACAAAATCCACATAGCAACTGAACTAAAATTGAAGTTTAGCAACGGCTACTAAAATATTCCTTTAGGTTTAGACTACTAGCTCTAATTAATTCAATTTAACTCGGACAAAACTATAAAGCTGACAAATATTTCTCAATAACTAATTTAATACAATTACAGACACCAAGACTTAAACCTGAAATATCATTTAAATGAGAACTGACTACTATAATATTTTAGTACATTCTGATCATCTCATCCTACTCATAAAGCATCTCCTAAAACAATGTTAAAATTCAGAACTAGTTCGATAATGGGTACAATAATTAATAAGCAAAGACTAATTTTCACTAGAAATACCAAAAATAAAGGCTTACCACTTCAGGGTAGACGGTTATAGCACAGGCTTCAATGGTATTCATGAAGCATTCATTTGGACCGTGCTGCAAGTGCAAATTTAAACATCATGTACATGATTAAAACAATTAATTAGTATTAGTTTTAAAATTTTATATTAGAGAAATCATTATACGATGATGATGATGATGATGAATTGATGATGATGATGAATACGAGTGCTCTAAAGGGGTAGACATCGACAGCTGAAAACTTATAACTATGACTCTGAGGTTAATTCAGTGCCTTGGGGAGGGAGCTGTCAGTGTAAACGTAAATGTGTTCATAAAGTCCATGAACAGCATGGGTCCGAGGAATCACAGGAATACATAAAAATGGCCATCTTCAACCGTTCCCAACCGGAATAGCAAATCAGCAAGCTAAATTGCTGTTTTGAACAGTTCACAACTCTTTTACTTTGAACTGTTCATTACAACAACACTGTTCATTTTATTTTTTATTTTTACATAATAGTTATGTATTTTTATATGTCTAATATTTTAGACCAATTTCATCCAAAATTTATTTTATTTTTTGTACATGAAATTTATTTTGTTAACTTTTTAATTAACAAAATATAAAATTATTTTAATTTCTTGTTAATTATATTTTTGTTATTTACATCATTATTTATATTAATTACATGTATTATTAATTATATTCACATGAATATACAATAACATTGAATATATATTATAAATATTAACTAACATTACATAATATTAAAACATTACATAAATATTAGACTAAATTATGATTAAAATAAATATAATATTTAATTATATAATATTTATAAATAACTATTAACAACATTTCATTTGGATGAATATGTAAAAAATAAAAAGTATGAGTATAATTTCTAAAGATAATAAAATGTAAACAAGTAATAAATAATAAGAAATATAAAAAAATATACAGAGAATATTCTTTTTGATGTCAAAATTGATGTTGTGGGTTGGAGATGAAGTACTGTACAAACAACAATTTTGCTGTAAAAATTGAAGTAAATTTATTTTTTGGGTTGGTGATGGCCTTAATGGCCATTTGATCATATCTAATCATAAAATTCATCATTAGCATTACTAGCCATGAAAATAAAAACAGAAACTAAAGCGGGAATGAAAAAATTAGAAAACATTAAAATAAATACGGCAAAACAATATTTTTTAAATGTATAGAGGAAATAAAAATATGAAATAACATCTAAATATAAAAATATAGAATATACACATAAATATTAAATATATTAATTATAACTATCAATAAATAGTTAAATTTAAATTATTTAATTTAATTTCTTAAATATGGACTTTTAAAATTTATTTTCTCAGAAAAGAATTTGCAAAAATATATTTTCAATCCGAAAATATGTTTTTTAATTTCTTAAATATGTGAGAAACAGCTTCCAAACTTGTTGATATATTTTTTAAAATTTTCAAAATGAGAAAACATCTACTGGTTCAAGTTTCCGTGCGGCCCGATAAGCAAGACAATACAAAGACTAATTTCAAAAAAAAAAAAAAAAAAAGTGATTCCAATTGGAAGTGATTAAAAAGGTTTTACGATGGTGAAGATGGGAAGAAGAATTAATAAGTAACCTGGCAAACGAAGGAACCATCAGACTGGACAAAAGCATTGCCCCAAGGAATCATCCTGAGCTTCACAATGGAAATGAGTCCTTTATCGAACACCTTCGCCAGACGATTCACTATAAAATTTGCACAGTAGGGACAGAGAGTTTCGTAGTAGACAGACAGCGTCACCCCATCGTCATCACTGCTCGAAGAAAAAGATGCCAGCCGGCAGCACATTATACAAGTGAAGAGAATAAAGAAACTCTGTACTGGACGAAGAGAAGCCATTCTCTTTGTTCCTCCAAACTCTCAACTCTCAAGTGAAAAAGCTTGAATAACTTGCTAAGCCTTGTTACTTGCGCTCCATTGCTTTGCCTGTGCCTGTATTAGTACAAGAGCTTTAGAATTGGATATTGGGTCTCTGATCTGCACATCAACGTGCTCTTTCATCTGCTTTTTTTTGCTTTTTCTTTTCGTTTTTCCACACCATCAGACTCAGAGATTGGCTGTATTTTGTGTGCTTTTACAAGCATGGCCATGTTTTTAATTCTTTTATTTATTAGTACCAGTCGAGTAGAAGTAGAAGTGGACCAACTCCATTAACAAAGTAAGGAACCAAGAGCTTGAGCAAAGTAAAAAATAATAATAATCACAGTAGAAGGCAAAAGAAAAAGCCCCACAAGATAATGATCTACCAATCACTTCTGTTTAAAAAGTATTATAAAATGCAAAATTGGAACTAATTTATGAAATTAATTTTTAAATAATTAAAAAAATAATTGTTACTATTCTATAGTCCATTTTTACTTATATCGTCCAATCTCTTTATATATAAAAAAAAATAAAAAGGAAAAAGGAAAAAGGCTAAAGAACCAAGCAGCAATCTTTGTAAAAACTGATTGCTGTCCAATCTATATGTATATCATCGTTGGTATGATTTTAATTGCTAGCATTAAAGGTTTTTTTTTTTTTTTTTTCAATATAGTAAAGCTTAAAAATAGTTAGCAAATTTATAAATTGTATATAAACAATAGTTAATGTTTGTTTTTGGCCTTTTATGTGAAGAGTTCATTTATAAAGCTTATTATTTTTATAATGACAATTTTGTATGAAAATATTAATCACATCATCATTGAAAAAAACACAACCAAGAATAGGAATCGATGTAGAATCTGCTTGGCTTTATCAAAAGCAAATTAAAATGGTGGACCAGTTACAAAAGGCTACAACCTACAAGAAATGACAAGTCTAGTTAGAAACTAATGTTGGTTCTATTCATGTAGAATTATCATTTGATCATATACATTGTACAAGAATAAGAACCAACAAACATAAAAATAAGCTATAGATTTAATAGTTAAATTGTAACACCCGCCCTAATTATGGCATAATTATGAATTGTTTGATTTGAGTTTGAGTAGGAAATATAGAAAGGATTAGATTGTAAGGTTAGTAGGGGCTTGATTGTAGCAATTATAAGTTGAAGGGTTAGATGGATAGAAGAGGGGTTCATTAAGGACTAAAGTGGATAATTGGTAAGTAAATATCACAATTTTGGTTTCATTTTCATCCTCCCTACGTGAGCATGCAATATGCATGTATGTGAGTGTGCATGTATGTATAGGAGAGTGAAGGTTAGAGGAAGTTGCACCATTTCATTTTCTTCAA
>CATIWO010839220.1:0-20637 GCA_949673435.1 Macaranga tanarius | reverse complement strand
ACAACCCAATCTCATGTTTGGTTCCTGTGTTATTTCAAAGTAACACATTAAGTATACATCATATTATATTTGTAAAATTTCATAATGTCCTATTTAAAAGAAAAAAATTTAGTTATAATTATTGAATAGGTTATAGACCAAAAAAGTAAACAATTGATTAAAGGTTAAAAAATAAACTAGAAAAAGGGTAAATAGTATGGGCTTTGCCTTTAAAGTCAACCAAACTAAGACAATTTTCATAGTATGGACTTTGCCTTTAAAAAAAAAATAAAAATTACATGTATACATATATACATGTGTGCAGCCTTTTGCTTTGTGTACAATTATAATGGTAGTAAATTATATGTTTATATATATATATATATATATATATATATATGCGTGCAACCTTTTGCTCATTATTTATTGTCTTCCCATTTTTCAGAAGACTATTCTTACGGGGTCAAATGTGTAGCCTCTATTTCACAGTAGAGCAAGCTAACAATCATATATAAATAATTAATATCAAATTTATATAAAATCATCAGAAAAGAATGGGAAGCATAATGAATTACTGATAGTATACTCAATATGTAATAAGGTTAATTCATATGAGATTTCATAAATATCTTATATTAGTTTCTTTTTTCTCAATTTATAAATTGATTATTTATATATCTTAATTTGCTAAAATAATATTCATCGATACTTATTTACAATATTTAAGATGTTTGAATAATATTTTCCTTTTGAACTGAAAGTGAAATTATTTAATAACTTAAATTAGTTAAAAAATATTTTAAAATTATATTTTTAACATGTTGAGATAGTTAGTATTTAAAATGTTTGAATAATATTTTCCTTTTGAACTAAAAGTGAAATTATTTAATAACTCAAATTAGTTAAAAAATATTTTAAAATTATATTTTTAACATGTTGAGATGGTTAATAAAAAATTTTGAAAATTGAAATGGCAAATTAAAAATAATATAAAATTTAAGAAATGGTAAGTGTATTAAACCATTCACAATGAGGTTGATTAAATTGACCCACCATTTATTTTTTGAGAGGTAAACTGACCCACCATTATAAAAACAGTCCATAGAATCATTATCATATATATAAAAGATTCTTTGCTTAATTAATGCATGAACAGAACTTTGGCTTATGAAAATTTTATATAAGTTTTCTTAATTTTCCAGCACAAAGTTTGTTCCCACAATTGTTCATCATTGCAGATTTCCAGTGATAAGAAAATTATGGCCATAAGAATGAAGGAAAAGCCATCCTTTGTAAGCTAGTCTGAGAGTTTTTATTTTAAAAAAAACAATTGATAGTGTTCAAAACTAACAAAACTATAAAAACGATAAAAATTTTCAATAAATATATATATTACAATTTAAATTCAAATTTTATTTTAAAAAATAATTTCATGCGAGTTAATAAATACATATATTACAATTTAAGTTCAGATTTATTTAAAAATAATTTGCTTGCTTCAACAGTATAAATAAGCTCTTCTCTTCTGTGGTTTAAACATGAAGCTAATGTTCATTCCAGCTACATTATGTATTTTAGTTCATTATGAATGATAAATAATAGAGTAGTAGGCTACAGCACGAAGCAATCATAACATCAATTATAACAAGAGAAGAAATCTACCAACATAGATTAAAAATAAAAAAAAATACAAAGATTGAAGAAGGAAAAGCAAAAGGCCATAAAAATCCAGCAAAGACCACTAAAGAAAAAAGAGACAAAAATAAGCCAAAAATTCAGTAGCAAAAGTAAAATCCACACTCAGCCAAACACAATTGCAAAAGAACATAATAACCACAACCGAAAACCAAAGCAAACAATCCCAATGGAGAAACACAGTGAACTAAGAAACTGCAGGAAAATGAGATCATATTAGCAATAGACAGTAGAAGAACAGCAAAGCCACAGCAACAACTTTTAGATTTTATTATCCAAATTAATAGTGGATAGCAAACTTACTGTGAGCAGTGACTTCAGTAGCAACCTTTAAATCAATTAGGATAATTTCTTATGAAAGATGGTATATATGTCCTTCAATAGTAGTTCCCACCTGAAAAAAATCTCCACATTATATGTCTTTTACAATTTTTTTTTTTAAAATAAAAAATCTTAATCCATACATACCAGTAATGTCTGAGAGGTAATTTTCAGTTGGTGCCTCAATGCTTGATGATGGAGTACAGAAGTTTGTCTCGGTGGTACATTGAGAGCATTATTTAAGCTCAGGTAGCAACTCCTTTGGAACTTAATCACCCTGAGTACATTGAGAGCATTATTTAAGCTTTTTTGTTCAAAAGAAAATGAAGAATTATTGAGGCTAAGCCATTTAAGGCATATTAGCATGTGGAAATAAAACAGCTGTAGAGACCATTAACTGTACAATTATATGTATGTCTCATCCAATTTAATATTTTAATCCACCAAAATTTAAACTTTATCCCATTATAATTAAAACTTTTAACAAACATCAATATCATCATTGCTAATGGGTAAAGATATTTAGATTTATTAGACACATCAAACATCAATAAGAGTTGATTAATACTGAACAGAAAGCACAAAAAATATATTAACCACAAAAATGTAATAAAACCCTCTTTTGACATGAAAATTGATATGTGGTAATTAGCATAGTAATTTTAGGATGTTTCATGCATAATTAGGTTGCATTTAATTCACATTTTAGCTTAATTGTAATGCATTTCATTAATAATCACAAATGCTTTTGGTTTTCATTGATGTTGATTAATTTTATATGCATTTGGATGGTTCACTAATGTTTTGGAAGTTTATTTAATATTTAGAAGGTTATATGGTCATATAGAATGCATTCAAGGGCAAAGGAGTTGAAAAAGGCAAGCTTTGGAGTGTTTGGAGTTGACATCACTCGATACTAACTCAGCACCACTCGGCACGCTCCTCTGCTCCTTCATGAGTCATGACAGCACAACATCTTGCCGCCTTGGCACAGCCTTGCCGACTCGGCATGGGTGTGAAGGGACATAACTGTTCAGACCATGTCATACTCTTTCGGCCATAACTCTCTAATTCAAATTCAGGTGATTCAAGAGGCTGTGGAAAGCTATTTCAAAGGCTACAACTTTCATAAAGACATCTAAACTAAATTCATTTATATGGATTAACAAAAATGCCCTTGTAGTGACTAGAAATGTTAAAGTATATGACTCTTCACCAAAGAGTGATTTGCACCCTTTTGTTTATTAACTTCATAAGCATATATATACTTCATTATTATTTGGAGAAGATATGACAACAATAGAGAACACTTTTTAGCCATAGAAAAATATTATAACAAGAAGATAAAGAAAGAGAAATAAAGCTTGAAGATTGAGAGGACAATTCTAGAGTTTGGATGCTTTATTATTTTCTTAATTGTGTAACTCTTACTATATCTTCTTGTATTTATTTTATTTCTATAGATGTAGACTAATTGCATATTATTAGGATTTATCTTCATGTCATGAACCATGGTTTATTATTAATGAAAGTTAATTAATTTTTTCAATGAATGTATTTTATGTTTATTGTTTTTAATGCTTATTTATGTTTGGCCAACTTAAACGTGATCATAGTTAGAGTTATGCATTGAAAGATGGTAATACTAATGGAAGAAATAAATATAACATGAATTAATTTAATGATTAGAAATAACTTAAATTATTCATGTCCATAATTTGGGATAGACTTTGCTTTATAATATGTGTGCTTGATTTAAATTATTATGAATGAGGATGAAAGTTAAGCCATAAAGTTTAAATTATTGAATGCATATTTAAACAATTTATAATCGAAAGAGTAAGTTGATATATTATTAAACCCAAGGAAATGCATTACTTTGAAGAATAATTAAATTCACATAGAAAATGAATTGAGAGATATATCCTAATAATTGCTACAATTACTTTAATTGTTGTTGTTTAGAGTTTAGTATGAATAGTTCTTTAAATAAGTTGTGGTTAGTAAATTGAACATTTGTATTTTATTTTAATTAATTATAACTTTTATTAAATTTATTTGAGCCTTAAACAAGTTTTAAATAATATTAATTAGTGGCTAGTTCATTTAATTCTTGTGGGATACGACACTTATACGCACCATATACTACTATTTTGATCTCGTATACTTGCGAGTATTACATTATAATTTGTGCTTAAGCAAGTTTTTGGCGTCGTTTATGGGGATTAAATTGGGTTAACACAATAATTAATTTTGTTTAGCTTGATTTAAGGCACCATACGTGTCAATTGTTTTAGATAATTTGTTTGTTGAATTGTATTATTAAGTGTGCAATTTTTCTTCTTAGAGATTTGTTAAGAGTGAATGCACAATACTCATAGAACAAGAATAGAGTCTCTTGTCTACGTATTAGAGATTTTAAGATTAGAAAGAGAAATTAGAAAGTAAAGTAGAGAAGAACGGAGACCAATGGAGAATCAGCAAAAAACGGTAAAGACATCTAAGATTATAAAGGAGATCACTTCCTTTCAACAATTTGAACATGAATCATTATGTGAAGTATGGGAAAGTTTCAAGGAGTTGCAAAGAAGTTGCCTACATCATGGTTTGCCAAGGGATGTTTTAATACAGACCTTTTACAATGGGGTTAGAAGATCCACAAGAGACACTATAGATGCGGCTGTGGGTGGTTCATTAATGAGAAAAATGGTAGAGGTTGCTTTTGGATTGTTAGAAAAGATGGTAAATAACAATTGTTTGTGGCCATTGGAGAGGCTTAATCCACCAAGGCAAGGAAAGAATGGAGGGGATGTGGTTGCTTCACTTCAAGCATAAATTGCTAACTTATCAAAGTAACTTAGTGATTTGAATATGAGGGCTACTTCTATTCCATCCAACTCTCAATTGTCAAATGAGGGTTATTCTATGATTGGGCATGTGGGTGGAGATTATGACATGGCAAATTTTAGCCTGTAAGGTGAAAATTGTCTAGAGTAAGTGAACTTTGTAGGGAATTAAGGTCAAGTAAGGCAACAAAATAATCCTTACTCCAACACTTATAATCCTGGGTAGAGGAATCACCCTAATTTATCATGGAGTAACAATAATAATGCTGCTCAAAGGTTTAACAATATGACAAGGCAAGGTCCAATGGGGTTTCAAGGTAATCAACATGATCGACTAGCTTCCATAGAGTTGACGTTAGATAAATTTCTTGATGCTATAAATGCTAAGATGGTGGGTCAAGATGAAAATAATAAGAGAATGAAGATGAAATGTGATCAAATAGCAAAGAACCACACTTCTTCTATACATAACATTGAAGTGCTGTTGGGACAACTTGCCAATGACTTAGCTTCTAGAACACAAGGCAGCCTTCCAAGCAATACAAAGACCAATCCAAGGGAACAATTAAAGGCAATAACATTACAGAGTAGTAAGGAGTTAAAGAATCAAGGTAATGATTGCAAGGAATTGAATGAAGAAGTCGGTGAGCAACTTGAGAAAGAATTAGTGAATGATAAAAAAGAAAAAGTCAAAGAGGATGAGGAGCACAAGAAAGAGATTGCTACTCCATTAGAACCACCAAGGGTACCATTTCCTCAACGGTTGAGAAAGGCATAAGATGCACACCAATTTGTAAAATATTTGGAGATATTTAAAAAATTGTAAGTTAACATAACATTTATGGAGGCTATTTCTTAAATGCCTCTTTATCCTAAGTACTTTAAGGACATCATCACCAATAAAAGGAAGTGGGAAGAGAACCAAGCGGTAGTACTAACCGAGACTTGTAGCTCTATTATTTCACACAAGATACGAAACTTAAAGATCTAGGGAGTTTCACTATACCTTGTTTTCTTGGTGATTAAGAATTTCCTAGATGCTTATGTAATTTAGGAGCAAGTATTAATTTGATGGCTCTTATTCTTTTTAAGAAATTGGAGCTTAGAGATGTCACACCAAAGGGCATGACTTTGCAATTAGCCGACCATTCGATAAAGAAACCCTTTGGTGTTGTGGAGGATGTTCTCGTCATGGTAGATAAGTTCATTATTCCTGTTGATTTCATCATTTTAGATTTTAAGGCATTATATTAGGAAGACCTTTCCTAAATACGGGAAGGGCACTTATTGATGTTCATGAGGGAAAACTTACCTTAAGGGTAGGAAACGAGAGTGTAGAGTTTCATATGTCTAAAATTATGAAATATCCTTTTGATAATGAGTCTTGCATGAGAGTGGAAGTCATTAATAAGTATGTGGAACAATCTCTAATTAATCAAAATGAGCCAAAAGAGGGTTTAACTATAGGAAAGATAGATGAGGGAGAATTATAGACCAATTATGTGAAATCAGAGCTCTTATTGAGGAGTGATAATCCTACTCCTTCATCCATTGAAAGACCACCTCAATTAGAATTAAAACCATTGCCTACCTAATTGAGATACATATTTTTGGGTGAAGATAATACTCTTCCCATAATTATCTCTAACAAATTGACTTTGGAACAAGAGATGAAGGTGAGAGAAGTGGTGAAGGGTAGGATTAGAGCTGTAGGTTGGAAAATTTTTGATATAAAGGAAATTAGCCCATCCATTGTTATGCATAGAATTTACATGGAGGATGGACATAGGGCTATAATGGAGAGGCAATATAGGCTTAACCCTTATATGAAGGATGTGGTGAAAAAGGAGATAGTAAAATTATTAGATATAAGAATTATATACCTTATTTCCAATAGTTCATGGGTTAGCCCAAACTAATGTGTGCCTAAAAGGGTGGTATGACCATAGTTGAGAGTATTAAGGGTGAGTTGATTTCAAAAAGGCTAGTGACTGGATGGTGTGTTTGTATAGATTATAGAAAACTAAATTTAGCCACTAGGAAAGATCATTTCCCTCTTCCTTTTATTGATCAACGCTAGAAAGAATAGCCAAGCATGTTTATTATTGGTTTTTTGATGGATATTCTGGATATAATCAAATTTTTATTTTTCTAGAGGACCAAGAGAAAACAACATTCATATGCCCCTATGGTACTTTTGCATATCATAGAATGCCATTTGGATTATGTAATGCCCCGGCCACATTTCAACGATGTATAATGGCTATATTTTCATATTTAATTGAAGATATTAAGGAGGTTTTCATGGATGATTTTTCTATTTTTGGTGATTCGTTTGATAATTATTTGACTAACTTTGATAGGGTTTCAAGAAGGTGTAAAGAAAATAACCTTATTTTGAATTGAGAGAAATGCCGCTTTATGGTGGATGAAGGTATAGTTTTGGGACACAAAATCTCCTATAAAGGTATAGAAGTTGATCAAGCCAAGACGGAAATCATAGAAAAATTGCCACCTCCTACTTCGGTAAAGGGAATAAGAAGCTTCTTAGGACATGCCGGTTTCTATAGGCATTTTATAAAAAAATTTTATTTAATTGCTATGCCATTGAATAATTATTAATTAAGTATGTTCCTTTTTTTTTGATGATGCATGTCTAAGTGCTTTTAATAGGTTGAAGGAAGCTTTGATTTCAGCTCCAATTATCATGCCGCTGGATTGGTCTCTTCCTTTTGAGATTATGTATAATGCAAGTGATTATGCCATTGGTGTGGTACTTGGACAAAGGAAAGATGGAAAGCTTCATGTAATGTATTATGCTAGTAGAACATTGGCGGATGCTCAACTCAATTATACAACTACAGAAAAGGAGATGTTAGCGGTTGTATTTACTGTGGATAAGTTTAGGTCCTATTTGTTGGGTTCAAAGGTGATGATATATACTAACCATGCAGCCATTCGGTATTTGTTTGCCAAGAAGGATGCAAAACCGAGGTTGATGAGATGGTTGTTGTTGCTCCAATAATTTGACCTAGAAATCAAAAATAAAAAGGGGTCGGAGAATTTAGTAGCGGATCATTTGTCAAGGTTGGTTAAACAAGGTGATGAAAAGCATTAAAATGCTATCAATGATAACTTTCCGGATGAGTTTCTCTTGGTCATGCAACACTTAACTACACCTTGGTATGCAGACGTTGCTAACTATTTGGCTTGTGGGATAATGCCGGATAATGTGACTTACCAATAAAAGAAAAAAGTTTTACATGATGCAAAACATTATCTTGTGAAGGCCACTATGGAGCTACCAAAACTGCAGCTAAGGTATTGGAGTGTGGATTTTATTAGCCTATATTGTTTCGAGATGTGCAATAGTTTACAAAGTAATATGATCGGTGTCAAATGACATGAAACATTTCTAAACTTCAAGAGATGCCACTTCACTACATTCTTGAAGTAGAGATCATTGATGTTTGGGGATTGGATTTCATAGGGCCATTTCCCTCATCATGCGGGAATCAATATATTTTGGTAGGAGTTGACTATGTCGCCAAATGGGCGGAAGCAATTGCCTCCCCTACAAATGATGCCAAGGTGGTACTCAAGTTCCTAAAGTAGCTCTTTTCAAGATTTAGAGTACCAAAAGCAATCCTAAGTGATGGGGGATCACATTTTTGAAATTGCCAATTTAAGTCATTGTTGAGGAAATATAGAGTAAGGCATAAGGTGGCTACCTCTTATCATCCTCAAAGGAGTGGTGAAATTGAAGTAACAAATAGAGAGCTCAAGAAAAATTTGGAGAAAACAGCAGGCAATTCAAGGAAAGATTGGGCAATGAAACTTGATGATACTCTTTGGGCATATAGGACAGCTTACAAGTCAATAATTGGTATGTCCCCTTATAGACTTGTGTTTAGGAAAGCATGTCATTTACCAGTAGAATTGGAACATAGAGCATTTTAGGCAATCAAAGCATTGAATTTTGATTTAAAGGCTACGGGTGATAAAAGATACCTACAATTGGATGAGCTTGATAAGATTAGGCTTAATGCTTATGAGAATGCTAGATTGGTGAAAGAAAGGACCAAGAGATGGCATGAAAGTCATTTAGAGAAGAAAGATTTTAATATAGGCGACAAGGTACTCCTATCCAATTCAAGATTGAGATTGTTTCCGGAAAAATTAAAATCAAGATGGAGTGGACCATTTGAAGTGACACGAGTGTTTAATTATGGAGCCTTGGAATTAATTGATGGTAATAGGCCAAAGTTCAAGGTTAATGGTCAACGGTGTAAAGTTTACTATGGAGCTATATTTTCTCAAAAGAGGATATCTCTAAATCTATATACCCATAATTAGTATGTCATTTTCATATTACTTTTATTTTCTTTTAGTAAGTGTGCATAGATTTTAAGTATTAACATTTTACATAATTTTAGCTTTTTCTTTACTATTTTATTACTATTATTATTATTATTATTATTATTATTTTTATTATTATTATTGTTATTTTTATTATATGTATTTTCGTGTGAGTTGTTTTAGGTTTGTTTGTTTTAATTTATATTTTAAATAATTTCTTTTGATATATATATATATAAAATTATTTTTATTAAAAAGGGGTGCCGAGGCATAAATTTGTGCCGAGTCGTAACAGTCCTACACTGTCACGACTCGGCAAGACCTCACCTCATGTGCTGAGTCATGACTGCCCTGCACTGTCACGACTTGGTAAGGCCCCTTTCCAGATGCCGAGTCATGATTGTCAAGAATTGTCCCGACTCGGCAACTTCTTCTGATTGGTGCCGAGTGCATCATTTCCCACTTCTTACACATTCTTTTGCCTTCTTTGTTTTCACACATGCCAATTCTTACACATTTCTTATTCCCTCTTTCATTTAAATATTTGAAAAAATTTTAACTTTCATTCTTTCCCCCCATTTCATTATTTTTACATTTATTTCTTTCCTATTATATATAACCATCTACATTTTCATTTTCTTTACACTTCTATTTTCCCTACATTTCCATTTTCATTACACTATCATTTTCTCTACATTATCATTTTCCCTATACTTTCATTTTCTCTACACATTTCTCTACATTTTTATTTTCTCTAATAATTTCTTTTACTTTTATTTTCTCTACACCTTTATTTCTTATACACATCTAAATTCTCTACATATTTCTCTTCATTTTCATTTTTATTTGCACACCCTTCTATCTTTTCATCTATATTTCTCTACACATTTCCCTTACTCTTGTCACAATGAAGAAAGTTAAGTCATCTTCTAAGGCTTCTAAAAGCAAAGGCAAAGCCATTATTCAAAGTGAAGAAGAAGTCCAACCTATTTTTGATTCCAAAAAGAAGCAAAGCTAAAGATGGTGTTCGTAAAATGCCAAGTGTTTTTCATGCCGGCCATTTTTGGGCATTCTTAACGGATTTGCTTCCCTATTTTGATTCCAAAAAGGGTTTAACTATGTTTATCAAAGATTATAAATTTTGAATTTTACATAAAATACTTGCATGTCTTATGTTTGGGAAATTAGAAGGCAATCGAGTTTCCACCTAATAATTGTTTTTAATGTGGTGCATTCATGAAAAAAAACCAATTTTTTAAAATTATTATATTTTAAATCAATTGCTTGATTGTTCTACCACATCAATGGGTCCTTTAACCTATAGTCATATGATTACTCAAATTGCTATTGCTCTTAGTATTTTACAATCTTCTTTGTCAAGTATAAGATGTGTTAGGTTGATCCATTTCACCAAGCAAGCTTTTACACGTGGAGAATTCATTGATGCTCGCTTCAACCTCAAGCATGCACGCGAACTTTCTTATTGGATCAAAAGAGAACAAACTTCCCAAATGGTGCACGTGGTGGAAGAAGTTGAGGAACAACATGATGACCATGATCACAATGCAAGTGAGGAGGGAGAAGAATAATCACCTTCTACGAATGTGGCAATTGGAGAAGGAGGCTCTAGTGCTCCTCATGATTTAGCTTTGTTACAACAATTTCTCGATGGTCAAAGAGCAATGATGCAACAAATGGAGCAATTTAATGCTAGACAAACTCGTACGGAGCACTGGCAAAGGCGTATGTCTCACAAGATTGACTGCCTAATTGAGCATAGAGGGTATCACATTGATTCCCCACTACCATCTCCGCAACAAGATTAAGGGAGCTTTTCTAATCCTTTTCTCTTCACTTATATTTTGTTTGATTGTCTTTATTGTACTTGCATGGATACAATAAGGACAATGTGATTTTAAGTGTGGGGGATGGCTTAGTTATTTTAATTGCTTTATGTTTTTATGTTTATGTGTGTTGCATTTTTAGTTTAAGTATTACATTTTTAGTTTACTATGCTAGGTTGCATTTCAAATAATTTTTTATCGTATTTTTATACTTCTTTTGTATTTGGAATGATTTTGTTCTAGTTTGGTTCATGCATATATTAAGTTTTAGAAACACTTCGAATTTTAATTGAATATCTACTTCCCTTACTTTTTGTGCCATGAATTTGGATAAGAGAGTGTAGATTTGGTAGTGATATTTGTCTTGTTTTATTACCTTTGAAGTCTTTAATCACTTAAATTGTTTAATTTGGATTAATGAATTAAGCTCAAGTTTTAGGAAAATGATATATGCTTATTAAAGAGGAAATTATATATGTGATACATACTTATAATTAATCAATAAAGGATGAGGACTTGAAATTTAAAACAAATACGAGACGGAGCGTAAAACGCACTCGCTTAACAAAAACAACAATATAAAAAAAACTAAATTATGTTTTGGATTCCGAGTAAGTTGTGTGCATTTATGTTTTATCCTCATTTGTATTCATTTGGAAAGGATTTCTAATAATTCTCAAGTAAGTTTGTATAGTCTAAAAATGCCTTGAGAATAATTGCAAGTGTGTGTGTGTCCTCTATGATTTAGTAGTTTCCCTTAAAACTTGAATTTGATTAATGAATTGAAATGTAATTTGGCTTGCATGGATTTTATTTGTAATAATACTTGGTAGGAGTTACTTTATTTTTTACTTTATTAATTGTCTTTGTTCTAGGTTTTTGAAAGCTTGTGGAGTAGATGATCAATCTCTTTTCTTTTTGTTTCTTTGATTTAATGTAGTTATAACCCTTATTAGTGCTTAATCATTTTGAATTAAAAGGAGTACTCTTTTGATCTTTTATTTGAACCTTAATATTTGATCTTTTAGTTTTTCTTGAGGGCAAGCAAAGTCTAATTGTGGGGGAGTTTGATATGTGGTAATTAGCATAGTAATTTTAGGATGTTTCATGCATAATTAGGTTGCATTTAGTTGATATTTTAGCTTAATTGTAATGCATTTCATTAATAATCACAAATGCTTTTCATTTTCATTAATGTTGATTAATCACTAATGTTTTTGAAGGTTATTTAATGTTTAGGAAGTTTATATGGTCATATATAATGTATTCAAAGGGGAAGGAGTTGAAAAAGGAACGCTTTGGAGTGTTTCGAGTAGACATCATTTGGCACCAACTCGGCACCAAAGTGCACTATCACGACTCAGCACTCTCCTTTGCTCCTTAACGAGTCGTGACAATACAACATCTTGCTGAATCGGCACACTCTTTCCGACTCGGCATGGGTGTGAGGGGACATAACTATTCAGACCATGTTATACTCTTTCGGCTATAACTCCCTCTACAAAACTTAGATTCAAGTGATTCAAGAGGTTTGGAAAATTATTTCAGAGGGCTACAACTTGTATGAAGATATATAGACTAAATTCATTTGTATGAATTAACAAAAATGCCCTTGAAATGACTAGAAATGTTAAAATATATGAATCTTCACCAAAGAGTGATTTGCACCCTTTTGTTTATTAACTTTCTAAGGATATATATACTTTATTATTATCTGTAGAAGATATAATAGCAATAGAGAACACTTTTTAGCCATAGAAAAATATTAGAATAAGAAGATAAAAAAGGATAAAGAAAGCTTGAAGATTTAGAGGACAATTCTAGAGTTTGGATGCTTTCTTATTTTCTCAATTGTGCAACTCTTACTATATCTTCTTGTATTTATTTTATTTCTATGGATGTAGACTAATTGCATATTGTTAGGATTTTTCTTCATGTCATGAACCATGGTTTATTATTAATGAAAGTTAATCAATTTCTTTAATAAATGTATTTTATGTTTATTGTTTTTAATGCTTGTTTATGTTTGGCCAACTTAAACATGATCATAGTTAGAGTTATACATTGAAAGATGGTAACACTAATGGAAGAAATAATCCTAACATGAATTAATTTAATGATTAGAAATAATTTAAATTATTCATGTCCATAATTTGGGATAGACTTTGCTTTATAATATATGTTCTTGATTTAAATTATTATGAGTGAGTATGAAAGTTAAGCCATAGAGTTTAAATTATTGAATGCATATTTAAATAATTTATAATCGAAAGAGTAAGTTGATATATTATTAGACCCAAGGAAATGCATTGCTTTGAAGAATAATTAAATTCATATGGAAAATGAATTGAGAGATAAATCTTAATAATTGCTACAATTACTTTAATTGTTGTTGTTTAGAGTTTAGTATGAATAGTTCTTTAAATAAGTTGCAGTTAGTAATTGAACATTTAGATTTTATTTTAATTAATTAGTACTTTTATTAAATTTATTTGAGCCTTAAACAAATTTTAAATAATATTAATTAGTGGTTAGTTCATTTAATCCTTGTGGGATACGACACTTGTACGCACCAGATACTACTATTTCGATCTCGTATACTTGCAGGTATTGCATTATAATTTGTGCATAGGCAAAATATATTAACCACAAAAAAAATATTGAACAAAAAGCACTCTCTCAACCTCATTGCTTAAAGATTAGCAATTAACAATAAAAAAAAATGATCTGAGAATCATACCATCATTGCTTAAAGATTAGGGAAGTAATTAAAAAAAATAAATCTAACCCAAAAGGGAATAGAAGAGTGAATATAAAATAAAATTACCTCAGGGTGAGCTTTAACAAAATTTGCAAGATGAGCACAAAGACCTTCCTTAAATCAAGATTCTTGCTTTCAAATTTCGAATTCGAATCACAATCCATATTGAGAAAAATATGAAAATCCGGTTTCATACAACTCTCATCAAACGTAACTAGTCTCTCAATTTCATCAATCAAATGACTATGGATAATGAGAAATGAAGAAGAAGATGATGTTTGGGTTATACAAAAATTTTTTTAAAAAAATATAGAAAGAAAGAAAAGGAACGACAAAAGGAATAGAGAGGTTAGGGTTATATAGAAAATGAGTGAATTAAAAATATAGAAATAGATTATTTTCATCCATTTTTATCTATAGAAACAGAACACCCTTCCATTTGTAATGGAATAAAATTTAGCAATGGATTTTTACTTTCCATTTTTAAAAGTACAAATGTCATTTTCTTAAAAAAACTTATACACAATGATTGATGTGGGTTAAATTTAATACTCTAGTTTCTAAGACTAAGTATAGAGCAAATAAGGTGTCGAACACTAGGGAATTTTGAGCAATTTTGTATTAACCAGATAGATAGTTAGATGGATAAGCAAATTATTATAATAGAAGATATTAAATTATTCTAACTAAATCTAAAGTTACTAAAGAATTACTAACTACACTAACTAATCTAAATACTAGCAACAAGTTCAAATAGTGTTCATTAGAACCATAATTTAGAATTAATTAAAAACTACAAAGCAACAAACAAATAAATACATACAATGATTGGAGAATATGACCTAAAGTCCTTAAGAGCAACTCTCATTGTCAAACAAGGGTATTTTCATCTAGAGTCTACAAGCACTCTCATGACATTGTAGAGATAAACAAAAATCATTAAGTTCCATGCCAATTCTTTAATCTCTCAAAGTGGATTTCTTGTCTCCAAGTACTTTCCTATCCTTTAAGTGAATTCAATTGTAAAATGCACTAATTCTCATTGCACACATTTGATTAACAAGTCATATATAGTGATCAATCATACATAACACATTCAAACACTCAATTAAAATCAAATCATTCATGTAATAATAAAAGATAAAAATGTAGTTCTTTGATTAATTCATCCTTGCAATTTAGCTACAAGGACTTACCCAAGATACATAATAGTTATAATTAAACAATAACAAGAAAGTAAATTAAACATAAAGTAACTAATTAGAGAGAAAGAGAAAACAAAAACTATGATGATGATTGATGAATTCTTTAATGCTCTCCAGGAAGTTACTTGAATTTAGATATCCCTCTTGATGATTCCTTGACTTCTTTGCAATTATCTTCACTTAACACTTAGAACTTTTCTAACAATAAAAACTAAACAATACTAATTGATATTAATATGAAATAAGTGCTTTTCTATGTCTAAAATAATGATAGTACATTTATTTATAGGCCTCTCAAACATCCCAATTCGTGCACTTTCCAAAAAGCTTCAAATGTGAAAGGGTTCCATAAAGTGGTATTGGAACCACTCGGCACCACCGTGTCGAGTCAAGCTTGAGTTGGCACACCTGGCCTCTGTCACGAGTCGGCACAGTGGCACGACTCGACATGGCTTCTTCGGTAGCTTAGGATGACTCGGCATGGAGGGACGACTCAGCACCAATGCTTGCTGTAATGACTCGACACGCCAAAAACAAGTCCGCACGAGGTCTTACATGCTTTCTTTGACTTTTTGGATACTAATCTTCACTCCAATGGACTCAAATACACCTTCAAGCATGAGATTGGCCTAAAAGGACCTACAAATTACATAAATAATATAAAGGAACAAAAAATAATAATAATAATAAAATAATTAAACAAAATGCAAATGCAAACTAATGAAAAGACAACAAAATGAGCCTAAATGACTATGCTACTTTGCATACTAACAAATGCCCTCACACTTAGACCTTACTTGTCCTTAAGCAAGAAATAAAAATCTAAGTAAAAAAAATCAACTAAAAATTTTATCCTCTCCAAAATAAATGTAGCTATCTCAAACAAGTTATCTTAACAATGAAAGAAATTTTAAGAAAAAAATAGTCAACAACTAACTTTCAATGCTCAACAATGATAGAAAAAATAAGTTTCATAGCATAAACAATAAATTTAACAAATTATCTCAATTTATTAAAAACAAAATCAAGAATATAAAGTCAAGGTGCTAACCATACTCACTAGTCAAAATGTTTATTCTTCAAACTTAGAAGTTCTAAAAAACAAAAGTAGCCATTGGGACAAAAATTAAGCACATACATAAACTCACATTTCTCATGGCATTTTTAGACACACATTTTTTTTTAGAATTTTTTTGTAATGGGTGCATTTGATGCTCCATTCCACTATTTTTTTTTGTACTTGCGATATCACACACTTTTTCAGAATGAATACAATTAAGGAGCAAACTCATTTACACACAACTTACTCAATATGCATCATATTAACAAGCAAAATTTTCTTTTTATATTATTTATTTTTTTATTAAATTTTTTATGTCCTCATCCATTATTGAAATGCTAGTTTTTTGTATTATGACTATAGTTTCCTTAAAGTTACCTAAGTCCTTAGAAACTAAGCTTAAGTCCTTAACATTCTAGCCTTAACCATAGTTAGAAAATGGACTAAAAATTCTCCAGATTTTGAAAATAATAAAAAGAAATAATAAGAAAAATTTAAAAATTATACTAAATGAAACTCTAAAATTCTACCAATTGAGCATAAAATGTTAATTATTAACATGGTATAAAGATAAAAATTCAATTATAATCAAGATGAACTTAAAACTGAAACTACTTAGTAATATGGAGAAGATAAAATAATGCAAAATAAAGTATAAACACACATGCATAAATAACCTAAACATAACTAAATAACAACTACTAATAATAATAAAGCATACTACTAACCCTTCCCCCACACTTAAAAATGCACATGGTCCCTAATGTGAAGCAGAAAATAAAAGTAGGGAAAAAGAAAAACTCCCTCAATCTTTCGAAGGAGATGGTGGAGGAGACTCAATAGTGTGGCTGCAACGTGCAAAGTATTGGTTCATCTTGTATTCCATCCTCCTTTGTTGGCGATCAAGTTGGTGGTTAAAAGCCGCCATGCCACTCAATTGGCATTGCATCTCCTTTTGGTTCTCCAAAACTAGCTCCCAAATGTGCAAGTCACTACTAGAAGAGCCACTTGCACTAACTTGCACCACCTTGCATAGGGTAAGAAAAGGTACATTATCATAAGGTGCCTCTTTTTGGTGCTCCTCCTCTCCCACATTCAGCTCCTCCGCATGTACAGCAGCCTCAATATGCTCTTCCATAATATATGGATACGAAATCCCCTTCCAACAAGACCTAGTATGCATCGGGATCAAGCAAAAAGAAGCATCCACAATTTCACCTCTCATAAAAGCTTGCTTAGTAAAACATGAACACTCAACAACATGAGGAAAATCATTAAAGTTGACATTAAGAGTTTTAGAAATAATAGTGACAACATGACCATATGTTAAGGGGACATCCTTAAGTGTAGCATAAGTAAGAAGTTGATTAAAAATCCAATAAGTCCAATATACTTGCTTTTTGTTATGAATGTACCACATCAAAAATAATTCTTGAGCTAAAACTCTATTAAATTTGGACTTATGAAAGACAACATATGCAAGAACTTTATACAATAACCAAAACTTCAAATCCTTGATAAACATGGCCTTCCCCTTCTTAGGTTGAAAGGGAGGTGGTAAATTAGTCAAAAATGTCCAAAACTCATCAACATCAAATGATTTAGGCATATTACACATTCCATCCTTTTTAAAGCTAAAGACCCTTTGCATGTAAGAATAGGTAACTTGGTGGTTCTTGCCTAACATCCTAATATGGGAATCATTGGGATTAACTTATGAGGATGTATAAAATTTAGTAATCAACTCAACATAAGTGTGTTCATGCATAGAAATAAACTTCTTAAAGCCATAATTAGTCAACAGTTGATTAAAAGATTCATGCATGCCAACATCTTGAAGCAATGAAAAAGGAATATACTTACAAGGAACAATTTCCCTAAACTTAAGAGTAGTAAATCTATCACCTTTTTGATGGGAAAGGATAGGGAACTTAGCCTTATAGGTGATGGACAAGTCCTCTTATTAATGCTCCTCCTCATCTTGATGATCCTTCCTTGGCCTTGAAGATGAAGATCCCTTTGGCTTACCCATTTTAAAGAAAATATGGAGATAGAGTTGAAAAGTGGTTGGCTATGGGTGAAAGAAAAAGGATGAAAAAGGAAAATGAAAAAAGGAAGAAGAAGAAGAAGAAGAAGGACTGAATATATAAATATAGGAAGAGAGTAAAGAGTGATGTAGAGAAAAGAAAAGCAATATATTAAAAAGAATGAGAGTAAAAAACGTGAAGGGTGTATATATATAGAAGTATAGGAATTGAAAAAGGTGTAAGAAGTGAATAACAATTAGGAGTCAAAGAAGTTATAAATGAGTAAAAGATAAAAAGTTATGAAAAAGTTAAAAGGTTGTGTCCTTTATTAGGAAAGGACATGACATTTCAAATTTATTCAAATTTTCAGGAGTTGTTATAGGAAGAAAACAAAAGAAAAGAGAGAGAAAAGGTAATAGAAATAAATGTGAAATAAATATAATGAACAATATAAAATTAAAATTGAAGAGGAAATATGTAAACAAGAAAGCAAAAATATATATGGGTAGTAGAAGGGCACAAGTCGGCACGCCTCGGCTCTATTACGAGTTGGCAACAACCTGGACTTAGGGACGAGTTGGCACACATGTGCCGACTCAGCACCATATTGTAACGACTCGGCACATAGCCGAAGCGAAAATTTTTTTTTTTAGATAAATAAAAACAAGAACTAAATGAAAGAAATATTTATATGTAAATTATTAAAGAAAAACATATATAAAAAGTAAACTAAATGGATAAATAAATAAATAAAAACTAATGCATAAAATATAAATTTAAAGAAAATTTATAATATACTTAAGATAATAATAATAATAAAATAAATATTACTAAGAATAGAAATACGACTAATACTATAATATGGTTCAAACAATTGCAATAAAGAGAAAAATGACATAAGATAAAATAAAATAACAAAAAGAAATAAATAAATAAATTGAAATATGAAATTAATACCTTACTAAATGTAGTGGTCTATAGCTTAACTATACCTTTGCTAACTTAAGGTGTAGAGAGAGAGATTGACTTCCCATGATCAATTGCTTCACCAATCAAATAAGGCTAGAGACGATGGCCATTCACCTTGAAGATTTCTCCCTTATCATTAGTAATTTCAGCTGCTCCATAAGGATGAACCTTAATAACCTTGAAAGGACCTGACTGTCTTGACTTTAACTTTTTGAGAAACAACTTTAATCTTGAACTGTAAAGTAGAATAAGTTCTCCCTCATGAAATTCCTTCTTAGCTATATGCTTATCATGCAACAATTTAGTACGATCTTTATACAACTTTGCATTTTCATAAGCATTCATTCTTAACTCCTCTAAGTCATTGAGTTGAAGTAGCCTTGCCCAATATGCCTTATGTTCAAGTTCTACAGGGTAAGTGATAAGACTTCTTATAGATGAATTGGTAAGGAGTAAGGCCAATTTAGATTTTAAAGGTTGTCCTATATGCTCATAAGGCATCATCTAGCTTTAATGCCCAATCTTTCCTAAAAAAAGAAATCATTTTCTCAAGAATTCACTTAATCTCTCTATTACTCACCTCAACTTGCCCACTTATTTATGGGTGATATGAAGTAGCAACCTTGTGCGTTACCCCATATTTTTTCAAAATAGCCTCAATTACATGATTACAAAAATGTGAACCACCATCACTAATTAATGCTCTAGGAGTACCAAATCTTGGAAAAATGATTTTCTTGAGCATTTTCTTAATAACCTTTGCATCATTAGTAATGATTGCTATTGCTTCCACCCACTTTAAGACACAATTAACTATAACCAATATATACTTATAACCTAAAGAACTAGGAAAAGGACCCATGAAGTCTATGCCCCAAACATCAAAAATCTCAACTTCAAGAATTCCTTTTAAAGGCGTCTCATGTTTCCTAGATAAATTACCCATTCTTTGGCACTTATCACATATAAGCATAAAATTTCACAGTACTGTTCACCAAAAATTTTTTTATTTATTTATTTTTCTTGTTGGTTTGACTTGGCAAATACATAATTATATGCAAGAGTTGTATTTTATTAAACGTTTGCTTGTCATTCATACAAGGAATGATCATGGACTTAGTTTACATTTATAATTTGTAATAATAATTAATTTTTTTATTATTATTTATGTAATTAAATGTTAATTACATATTTTTAAAATGTAAATTATTTGCCTTGGTATGCCAAGGATTGAATGTAATATTGAAGAGTTCAATTGGAGGCCCATTGAAGTGTTCAATTCAAGGCCCATTCAATCTTGAAGGCTTGGAGGCAAGGTTCATGATGATGGTGGAAGAGGAGGCTCATGCAATGAAAGTCTTTTCTTGGGCTAGGCCCAATTGTAATATTCTAAGTGTTAGAATAGGATTAGGAAAAGCCCATGATCACTCTTTATTTGTTATCTCAATGTATATATGAGATATGTATGTTGAAGCATGCTATGTATTTATGAGATATGTATATAGGTGAATGTAGAATACCATGCAATATATGTATGAGATATATATATTGTGAATGTATGTTGATGCATG
>CATIWO010839196.1:0-18306 GCA_949673435.1 Macaranga tanarius | reverse complement strand
TTTTCTGCCACCGTCCTTAACTTTTGCATTATATCTCACGGTGGTTCTAAAAATTCTCACATAAAGCTCCTCATTTTTAATTTTTGTTCCACAAAAATCCTTAAAGCTATTTTTCAACAGATAATTCACCAAAATACTAATATCGCATCACATGACAGACTCTTATATGTATTAAAAATTTAAATGTTTTATTTAATTTTTAAATTTATTAGTTATAAAACATATGGTGCCATATGTCCCACTTATATATATTTTTTCTTTTTTTAATTTTTAAAATTAAATGTGACCTATTTTTTTTAAAATTTTTTATTTTCCTTGTTTTTCAGCTACTTAAACATTCTCATTTAACAGCAAAAATAAAAATAAAAAATCAGACATCTACTCCAATATTTTCTGAATTAAAAACATTGAGATGAATGAATCTTTATTGTCATTTTTTTTTTGCTTAAAGATGGGATTTTGTATTTCAATTTTGATTTTTTTTTTTTGAATTGGGTGTTTGAATATTAAAAGAAAGTGATAAAAATAAATAAATTAATTAATGTGAAATTATAAAAAAAATAAAAGTTGAGAGAGAAAATGAGACATGTGATGATGATATGGCACCATAAATGTCAATACGCACCATATTGTGAATTCTCCATCAAAAAATAGCTTTAAGAATTTTTATGAGATAAAAATTAAAAGCTGAGGAATTTTATGTGATGAATTGAATGTTTATTATCCCATTTAAATGTAATATATATTTGCTCTTTCGAAATTTTTAATTTGAGTATCAATTCTCTAATTATAATCAAAATAAAAAAATATAAACTTAGTACATGCGATATATGAAAAAGTGATATATTATTTCAAATATTTGACAAAAAAATTATAAATAAACAAACATCTCATTTTCAGCTTTTTAAACTGGGAAGCTGACAGTTTTTATTAAAAAAAAAAATATTAACATCTCTATTCAATGTTTTTTGGTTAGTGAGTGGAGAGGTTAATAAACATCTGTACCATTGCTTTTACTTTAGATATGAAGTAAGAAATTAAAATGTGATATGCAGATGGCAGGAATCCGACAATTTGGACTAGGAGAAGGAATAGATGGAACTGGAGTTACCACTAAGATCCTAACATGCAATTGTTCATTGGATCTTCACATTGAAAACAAGTCTAAGCTCTTTGGCCTTCACATTCAACCTCCAATTCTTCAAATGTTCTTTGGTCACCTCCCTTTTGCAACGTCAAGAGTAAGAATTTATTTATTTATTTTATCTCATTTAAATTATATATATAAAAGAAATTAAAGAACAAAAAACCCATCAAAATTTTTACACTTAATGTATCAAATGTGACTTAGACTGGGTTGGCACTGGCAGGGTTCAAAACTCTATGCTGAGAGCCGTAGCTCAACAGTGTTCCAGTTGAACGTGGGAACCAGGAACAAACCCATGTATGGAGCAGGAAGAAACATGCAGGACATGCTAGAATCTGGAAATGGTCTAGCAATTTTGATTCGTGTGAGATTGAGCTCTCATTTTCGAGTGGTTTCGAACGTTATCAAGCCAAAATTTCATCACCACGCAGAATGTCTAATAGTACTAGATCGTACATATGACAAAAAGCATCATACTCAATCGTTTAACAGCACCTGCACACTATCTTGATCTTGCTTTAATTTCCTGTTATAGAGTGTTTAGAACTCCCAATGTTTTGGCAAATATATATATATGAAATTTTAAAAATAGATAAATATAAATTGTAAGAAACTTCAAAGAATTAGGTGTTTGTAAGTATAAAAAGATTCAAAGATGTCATCTAATGTTATGATTATAATTAATGTAAGATTTAGTATAATTATATGTATAAAATAAAATAAAATAAATAAAAGTGGTCAATTTCATGTCAGCAGCTCTTATTGATTACTGAATCGGGTATGAAACAGGATCCATGTTTTATGATTTAATTATATGTACTATATAATATAGGGAAAAATTGCATAAAATAGTATTTAAAATTTTTAAATTTTTTGCATTTTAGTTTTTGAAATATTTTTACCTATAATAAATATCCTCTTCACAAACTTGAATTATAAGTCAATTGTTGTACAATTCTACTAGTTTTTTTATTTTATTTTTATTTTTTAACTAAAACACTACTATATATATCCCAATACTAAATAAGTAATTTTTAAAATTAATTTTACCAAAACTAAAAAAACTTAAGGCAACAAAAATTAAAGAAAATAAAATTTTAATGATACATTTTATTTTTACTTTATTTAGTTGCTATTTTATTAAAATTATTTATTTAATTATTTTAATTATACAGTTTGTGCATTACAAGATTTCATGACTAGTTAACATAAAAACTGTTGCTTTCTATTTTTAATTAATACCATCAAGCATATTTTATTTTGCATGTAATACAAGTAAATTATATTTTTCTTCTTGAGCTTTCATCTAATTCATATTTTAAAAGAAAATTATATTTTTTTAGTTTTAATTTTGTGAACTAATTCATACTTCTTAAAAAAATAATATTTTTTTAGTTTTAAATTTTGTGAACTCTTTAATTCTTTTATTAAATTTTTCATTAGTATCTTAATAAATAAAAAATTTCACTCCCTCTATTTTATAATAATTAATACATTAATACTTTTATTTTAATAATATAAAATAATTATAATATTTCATTTTTTAATTATAATTTTAACAAAAAATCTAACCACACTTATATCTCCATCAACATTGTAAAATTCAAAGAATTAAATTATAATTTTGATGCTTCATTAATTTTTTTTTATCAATTTTGTTTTATATTCACGTTTTTATATTTGATTTTATCAATTGTACTTTCTTTTATTTATTTTATATATTATTTTAAATTTACATAAATATAAATTTTAAATGAAACAAAAATTAATAAATTTATAACAATTAAGTAAGGTGTTAAAAAATATTAATAACTCCCTCTCCCTGTGATGCAGTTTTTCCTATAAAAACAAAATCATGTGGTATATGGGGTATCCAAAATCAAAACAGACAATACCTTACGGAACGGACCTATCATTTGATGAATTGAAGCCAAGCACCATCAGTGGTGCCGTTAGTGGGAATGAGGTCGTGTCCTCTATCCGAGGCCCCTCGTCTGGGGAGCTTTTGATGATGCACCAATATCCCACATTGGCTACAAGACAAAGGGTTTGATTCATTATAATCCTAAAGCTCCTCTTCCCTCGTGAGGCACCTTTTCCTATAAAAGACAAAATCGTACGGTCTATGAGGTCTCCCAAGGCAAAGTGGATAATACCCCACGGAGTGGATCTACCACATGATGAATTTAGGTCAAGTACCATCAGCGGACTGTAGGAGGTGGGGTTTAGTGTGCACTCAAGTATTTGATAATTACGACACTATGCAGATTTTACAACCCACTTGAAAACAAAAAAAAAAACTAGCCATAAGAGCCAGAATCGGAGAAGTCACCACCCAGGTAATTACTAGGAAACCAAATATCGCAGCAACTGGATTCCATAGAGGCCCAACAATCACCTTCAAAGATTGAGTTCAAAAACTGAATCTCTGAGTTCTACCCATCATAAATATTCATCTTCTAGTTAATTTCTTATTATATGCAATTATGCAATTTTAATCACGCTAAACAATCTACCGTATATTGTTAACAATTTTACGTGCTTGCCATTTTTAATAATTTATTAAGTTTTCATATGCAATTCAAGGTCATCATATCATGCATACATACATTCACATCGCATGGTATAAAAACATACAAAGAAGGGAGGAGAGGAGAAAAGAATACAAACTATAAAAGCCAATACAAAAAGCCTATTCTTACCTATAGTAAAGAAATGGAAAGAGTAGAAATGATATTAAATTACAACCCTTTTAAACAAAATAAAATAAAATAAATTTTAAATCTTAACATAAACCCATCTCAATGGGCCTCTTCACCATGTGGACCTAATTGTACAACCCAACGACCTTAAGCCTTGTCTATACTGCAAAATAAAAGGTTAGATCCACAACCAACAAGAAAAATAACAAAGAATAAACATAAAATCACAGAGAACATATTAAACCATAAATTTTGCACTTCTAAACTAACCAAATCTCAAATCATGCCACCTCAAACAAGAAACCAATTCATAAGTTAATTTAATTAAAGAACATAATCAAAGACTATTAATTCATTCATTTTTTTAAAAGATGCTAACAGAATTATATTCAAAACCTAAAATACATAAACATAAAATGATAGAAAACACAAACTGACATTATAAACAAAAATGTTTTAAAAATAGCTGCAGAGGCAGCCATCCGTTCGTATAGGCATTTGGCTCATTGAACAATTGATCACCTCTATACCAAGATAAAACACATAAACAACAACAAAATATTTTTTACAAAACTCTGAAATGATTTTTCTTGAATCAAAATATATTCTTTTTAAATGTTTCTTTTAATCTCGAGTAAAAAAGAAATTCAGAAGTGAACCTAAATTCAAAAAAATAAGAAACAGAATTAATGCCAAATTACATTCAAAAAGCAAAAAAAAAAAGATAAGATGAAAGAAAATATCAAAAAGAAGATATGAGATGTCACATCCTTGTTCTCAGAATATTGGTCAGTAAATTTTAAAATTTAATTAATTTAATATAATGAAGTATTATTTTTTGGTGAAGTTAGTAATAGAGAGTTTAATTTCAATAAATCAAGTTTAGAGAAGAGTGTAACTGAAATAAATTAAAAGTAAGACAAGGATTAAATTAGAAGGAAGAAAATAAGTAGGGAGGTAAGAGAAATATTATAGTGATTTGATGAGTTGTCAATTAGCTGATTATGCATATAGACACATCTTTGAAAAAAAGAAGAAGTTTGTGTTTAAAACTCAGGAAGAAGAATGCAAGGAGCATAAGCTTTTTGCTCTCAAAAACTTAGGGAAGAAGAAGAGTTACAGTATAAAATAGATTGGCCTTGATTTGAGCCTAGTTAGGTGAGGATTTTCTTTGCATGATAGTTTGCTTTAAGATTTAAGGTTAGATCACTATATGAATATTGATTTCAATTATTATAGAGTTATATTATAAGATTGTTGTTTAATCTAGGTAGACAACAAACTTAAAAAGGGAGTCTAGCTTTTGTAATTAATTGAAAATTATGAGTAAAAGCTTTCATTTCTCTTCTTCTTCAAATTTTACTTTTTGCTCTTATTTGATTCAAAATCTTGACACTTAATTCTTGTTTTGATGTTAGTTTCACCAGAGTTGTGAGGAGTTTCTCTTTTAAATTTCAATCTCTATCTTCATATTGGAAGTCACTAAACTTTTTTCCTTCAAGAATCTGAAATTTATTTGTTATGGACTCCTTTCTTGTATTCTTGATATTTACTTGATTATAAATGAGTATGGTTTGCTAGTGACATATTGTTAAACTTGCTAAAAACCTATTTTGTAAGTATGATATCTTTATTTGATGAAATTAAAATTAATGCAAATTGATCTTAAAATTATCTAAGCTTAATTCTTTCAATATATGTTAAAGTAAGAGAAGATTCTACGAAAATCTAAGTTATGGTAAAATTTTTGGGTTAGAAATTATAAATGTAAGTTAAGCATGTTTATGATGAAATATTTAGGTTAGAAATTGTAAATGTAAGTTAATAATGTTTAGAAAAGTTATTTTAACCTTGTGAATATGAGATATGGTGTTCTAGAATAAAATGGATTGAAGTTATGTCCTAAAATAAAGTATAACAGAGTTAGGAAAGCTACAGGTGTCTTTTGTAGGTCTATTAGGCGATGCCTGAACAACTTAGCGGTGCCTCGGTATGCTGAGGTGATGCCTCCTTAGTGTAGCTGAGGCAATGCCTCAATACATTGAAGAGGCACCTCATTGTCTTATCCCTATAACCAAATTGACTTAAACATTAATTTTGCAACTTACCCTCAATTGGTAATATATAAGCACCCATATAAACACTTAAATTACTAAAATTTATAAAAAATGAGTTTAATAGAACTTGTTTTATTAAAAATATGTATAATTAAAGTGAACATTAATGTAATTAAGTATATAAAATTAAAATTGAGTTGATGAGCATTCCTTACTTTTTAAAGTAAAGGATAAATAAAAAGATTAATGTCTAATCTTAGAAATAAGGCATAACAATATCCACTAAACTTTTAAGTCTCTAACATAATGACTAAATCTATGATAGTTAATCAATGAAATTGAGAAATATCAAAATATGTAATTAAGACATAAATAAGTATAAACGTCTTATTCTAAATATATACAGAACTGAACTCTATAAGATTAAGAATGTGTATATATATAACTTTAAACATAATGTAATACTATTATGATAAGTATATGGATACAGGTACATTACGAGTAAGATATATATATGAGAGAACAGTTGAGATTGTGTTGGCCAACTTGATGATAACTATCTTTGGGATAATACATAGGTTCGTTATGCCTTTGAGGTGAATCTATATGATTGATAAGTATGCATACAAGTTTATGATAATTATATTATGAGATACAGTTAGTGATAACTGTATTTGTGACTGAGATATGTTATGAGCAGTGCATTATGTGGATGCATAGTGTTATATGAGAGCTATATTACGATACAACTATAATACAAAATTTATGATAAATATACGTGTATACAAAACAAAGCTTCAACACTTAAAAATATATAATATACAGTACAATGATCTTGATGATTCAATGTATTAAAATGAGAATCAAGAAAGTGAAATTGTACTTCTGCTCAATAGAAAGATTGTGATATGAGAACTCCAATCTTGAACGTACAAATAATACATCAAGAATTATGAACAATGTACAATAAAATAGTTGCCTAAAACTAAACTAAACAATATGAGATTGACAACTCAATTAGAAATATAATAATGTTCTTTGTTCTTTGAGTTGTTGATTGAGCACTTCACTTATTATTCTTGTCTATATTCTGTTAATCATTATTTTTCTGAGTGTTCATTGTTGTATCTTACTTTTGTATTCTATTTCACTCACTTTTAAATTTCCTTACGCAATTACTTACACCTATTTATTTTAAAATTTCCAGCATAGGTATATTATATCTGCTTAGCTAGTATTTGTAAGATGGAAGTATAGTGGGATCATGATGACCTACAAGGTGACTGAGACCGAGACACTTGTGAGATATATTATTTGCCATAATGTGGACACTTATTTAGCCTCTTAAGTTACTATTGAGCCTATAGGAGCTTTAGTTCATTTGTCAGTCATTAGGGAGGACTATTTAGACAGTGTATACACTACCATCCGTATCTTCTATAGGACCACCTTTAATGTACAAATCACTTTGACCTAGATATGAGCAGATGGAGATGATGTTCTTTTTTTATCCTTTGGCTATCTGGCCTGGCTACACCCTATTGCAATGATTGTACCTTTTTGCTTTGGAGATGAGTGTGTGACTGATGAGCCTTGGGCTAGTATAGTGCAGGTCTAGGATGCATAGTTATACTCAAATGGAGATTTTGAGTGTTTCTAGAGAGGGTTATCAGAGCATGTTATATATTATTATTATTTTATATTCAGTTATAGTATAACCCTGATGAGAATTAAAGTCAACAAAAAGGGTCAAATGATCCTTTACAAGGAGTTGGAAGTCCAATGTCAAAAAATTGAGTCAAACATGCTAACGTGGTACTTTCAAAGTTGATTTACAACCTTCTAGCTAAGGAAAGTATACATTTTAAAGATGTCAAAGTGTCCGTGCTCATATCTACAATACATCCTGCAACACGCCCATGTGCCTGGCCATTTTCAACATTGCCTATTTTTAGGGTTTAAACATGGTCTTGTTAGAGGTTTTGAGTCATATCTAAATTAATTAGGATTTTATTATTTTGATTCCTATTTAGTTTAGAAGTCCTAAGTGCAATAGGATTTTCATAGCCTTTGTTTTCCTCTAAATAAGCATAATTCTTGATGTAAAAATAATTAAGTTTAGAGATCAATAAAATTTTCTAGGAATTTATTTGCTTTGGTTCTTGCATTAACTAGATTAACCTTATCAAGCTAATTACTTGTGGCAGCCATCCTTATTCTTTATCACCCTATTCTTTTTTTTTTATTCTAGGGTGTGGCCAAAATCACTGTAAATTAATTTGATCAATTTATAATGAAGGGTTTTAGGTTTAATATACCTAAGGCTTGGGTTGGTTGATTCAAAAGAAATTAAGGTTTCTTTCTTTATCTTTATCCTTTTATTATTAACTATTTGTTCCTAAATTTTGGTACTTTCTTGGACATGCATGGGTTGGTTTGAGATTGTTAGGGTTTTCCTATCAAGATCACATCATTTGGTATCAGAGCTTTGGCTCATCAAAATTCATGTTTGATTTAATTTCCAAGTTATCTTCATTAGCATTCTCAAAAAATAAAAATTCTTGCATAATTATTCATCATTCGAATTAGTGTTATTTCAATTCATTATTGAATCTATATTTTACCTTGTGAATTTATTTGTGAATTGTGCATCAAGTGAAAAAAAGAAAAAAAAGATTCCAAAAAAAAAAGTTATTATTATGTGCACCCAACTGAGTAAATCTTGTTGGATTCATTATTACTGTTCTACTTTATTTTTTTTGCATTGAAGATTCTAGTATTTTTTCGTCACCCCTTCCATTGAATTGCTTCTAATTTTTTAGCCGTTTTTTTAATTCTTGATTTTTTTATTAATTTGTATTGTTCTTTAAAGTTTTCATTTAATTTATTTCAATTCCGTGGTGTTGAGAAATTGAGGAAGTTCTCCATAGGTAATTTGATTTGGTGAGAAAATTATAGTTCTATCAAGAACCTATAGGGAATACACTTAGGATTATGTGATTGGTGAGATCAATAAAGGGCTTAAACATGAGTGGAGTGAATTAAAGAGAGAGAGGAGTTAAAACACGTAAGGGAGTGATTGTGAGGTCTTTTTTTCTACTAATTGGTTAATTTTAACCTCTAAAAATGTCACAAGGATCGCATGATCAAAAATTGGAGAGCATAGCGGTGAGCATGAACACTTTAGTTGTCGAGATAAAGAAAATGTAGCTGTTGTGTGACAATTTGAAGGATCAAGTTAATAAGAAAAATTCCACAATAGTAGAGATCCAAAAGGGATAGTCCACAAGCAACCAAACCCACCAATAATAGGAGATAGATTTTGATGAAGATATTGGTGATAATTTAGGGATGTTTACTATGAGGTGTGCACCATTGAGGGAAGCTAGAAGAGGATGAGTTGTTGAAGAGAAACCAATAATGGATTAAAACATAGGAAGCATCAAGATGACTATACCTTTCTAAAGAAAGAATGATTTGGATATTTACCTAGAGTGGGAACGCAATGTGGAGCTAGTGTTTGATTGCCATAACTATTCTGAGGAGGAAAAGGTAAAATTGGCAGCCGTTGAATTCACAAATTATGCCATGATTTGGTGGGATCAATTTCTCATATCAAGGAGGCGCAACCTAGAGAGGCCAATCCAAACATGGGAGGAGATGAAGCAAGTCATGTAAAAGAGGTTTATTCCTTTCCATTATTATCATGATTTATACCATCACTTACAAATTTTGGTGCATAGATCTAAGAGTGTAGAAGAATATCATAAGAAGATTGAGATGGCTATGCTTCAAGCCAATGTTGAAAAGGATTATAAGGCAACTATAGCATGATTTTTACATAGGCTTAATCGAGAAATTCATGATATAATGGAGTTACAACATTGCATTAATTTTGAGGACATGGTACATGCTGCCATATTAGTGGAGAGACAACTCAAGAGTAGACACACTTCAACAAAGGTGAACTCCAATAATGGTCCCATATGGAAACTGAATTGGGGAAAGAAGGATGACAAGGTGCAATCTAAGGCAAAAGGTGACTCTAACAAGCCTAAAGAAAGTGTGGATAGGGGAAAAGCCATAGCTAATAAAAAATTCACAAAGGACATAAAGTGTTTTAGATGTTTGGGGCAAAGGCACATTGCTTCTCAATGTCCTAACAAAAGAACTACTTTGATATGTGATGGCACTTATAAGAGTGGAGATGAGGATGATGATTTGAATAAAATGCTTGAGTTAGAGGATTGTAGTGATGATGAAGGGGGTAACATGTTGACTCCCATAGAAGGAAAATTTTCAATTGCAAGGCGAGCTCTTAATATATAACTTAAGGTTAAAGATGGGGATGAGCAATGTATGAATATTTTTCATACGAGGTGCATGGTTAAAGATAGAATTTGAAATATGATAATTGATGGTAAGAGTTGCACGAATGTGGTTAGCACCAAGTAAGTTGAGAAGTTAGGTTTAGCAATTACTAAACGCCCCAAACAATACAAACTACAATGGTTGAATGACATGGGGGAAGTCAAAGTGACATATCAATGTAAGGTTCCTTTCACTATAGAAATCTACAATGATCAAGTAGAGTGTGATGTAGTGCCAATGTAAGTGGGTCATATTCTTTTAGGGTGATCTTGGCAATTTGATAGGTGAGTGAATCATAATGGCTATAAAAATAGATACTTATTCATATAGGGAGGCCAAAAAATGACCTTAGTGACATTATCTCCTAAATAAATCTTCAAGGATCAATTGAAGATGGTACACAAGAAAAAAAGTAGTGAGGGAGAGAAAATTATGAGTGAGGTTGAGGGTTCAAAAGAAAAGAGTGCAATCAGCGTGTAAGAGAAAAATAGAGAGTTAGGGTAAAATAAAAGAGAGAAAAAATGAGAATTTATTTGTCACTACAAGTGAGATAAGGGATACATTCTTAGAAAAACAACCTATGATTTTGTTTTGGTACAAGGAAGCTTTAATGACTAACCTTGAATTAGATAACTTTTTACCTAGTGTTGTTCGTGTTCTATTGCAGGAATTTGCTAATGTGTTTCCTGAGGAAATACCTAAGTATTTACCGCCAATTAGAGGGATTGAGCATCAAATTGACTTTATTCTGGGAGCTTAAATACCCAACAAATCCACCTATAGGAGTAATCCTGAGGAGACGAAGGAGCTTCAAAGGCAAGTAGAGGAGCTTTTAGATAAGGGCTAATTTAAAAGAGTATGAGTCCATGTGCCGTTCCAGTTATGTCGATACCTAAAAAGGATAGATTTTAGTGCATGTGCATGGATTATAGAGCCATCAATAATATTACTATAAAGTATAGACATCCCATACCTAGGTTAGATGAAATGTTAGATGAATTGCATGGGTCATGTGTGTTTTCTAAAATTGATTTGAAAAGTGGTTATCATCAAATACGTATGCGTGAGGGTGATGAATGGAAAATAGCCTTTAAGACTAATCATAGTTTATATGAATGGTTGGTTATGCCTTTTGGCTTAACTAATGCTCCTAGCACATTCATGAGATTAGTGAATTATGTTTTATGTACATATATAGGGAAGTTTGTCGTAGTATACTTTGATGATATACATATGTATAATTGGAGTTTAGAGAGTCATGTTAAGCATTTGAGTCTTATTCTTACTAAATTTAGGAAAGAATATTTGTTTGCTAACCTTAAAAAATGTTGTTTTTATTCTAGTTCTATTATATTTCTAGGTTTTGTTATGTCTGCTAAAGATTAAGGTTGATGAAGAGAAGGTTAAAGCGATAAAGGAGTGGCCTACTCCTTAGTCTATTACTGAAGTGCAAAGCTTCCATCGATTAGCTAGTTTTTATCATCATTTTATGAAGGACTTTAGTACTATCACAGCACCTTTGACTGAGGAATTAAAGAAAAGTGTGGGTTTCAAATGGGAAAAAGCTCAAAAAGATACATTTCAGCTAATTAAGGAGAAATTATATAGTGCCCCATTGCTTACATTACCTAATTTTAGTAAGACTTTTGAGATAGAGTGTGATGTATCCGAAATTGGTATTGGGGTTGTATTAATACAAGAACAAAGGCCTGTCGCTTATTTTAGTGAAAAGCTTAATGGGGTAGCCTTAAATGATCCTACATATGACATTTTATGCATTGGTAAAGGCATTAGATACATGGCAACATTATTTATGGCCCAAGGAGTTTTTTTATCTATACCGATCATGAGTCTTTAAAGTACTTAAAAGGACAAGGAAAGTTAAACCGAAGGCATGCTAAATGGATAGAATTTATTGAGACATTTCCTTATATTATCAAATACAAACAAGCCAAGGAAAATGTTATAGCTGGTACACTTTTAAGAAGTTATGCATTACTTAATTCTATGAATGCTAAATTGCTAGGATTTGATCATATTAAGGATTTATATGCTAGTGATTCTAATTTTTGTAATATGTATGAAGCATATGAAAAGGTAGCCTTTAATAAGTTTTATGGGCATGAGGGATATTTCTTTATAGAGAATAAACTTTGCATTCCTCAATGTAGTTTACATGAGCTTTTAGTGAGGGAAGCTCATGGGGGTGGTTTGATGGGGGCATTTTGGAGTTAAAAAAACTTTAGATGTGCTTAGTGAACACTTCTTTTGGCCGCATTTAAAAAAAGATGTTGAACATATTTGTGCTAGATGCGTTAAGTGTAAGCAAGCTAAGTCTAAAATTATGCCTCATAGGTTATTATGCCTTTAGATGTGCCTAATGAACCTTGGTTGCATATTTCTATGGATTTTGTATTGGGTTTACCAAGGTCCAAAACGGGTCGAGATTATATATTTATTGTTGTTGATAGGTTTAGTAAGATGGCACATTTCATTCATTGCAATAAAACCAATGATGTAACCAACATTGCAAATGTGTTCTTCAAAGAGGTTATTTGATTGCATAGTATTCCAAAAAGCATTGTAAGTGATAGAGATGTTGAGTTCTTAAGTCACTTTTGGCATTTGTTGTGGAGCAAGTTGGGGACTATGTTGTTATTCTCAATAACATGTCATCCTCAAATGGATGGATAAATAGAGGTGGTAAATAGAACTTTAGGTACATTATTGTGGGCAATTATTAGTAAGAACTTAAAGAATTGGGAAGAGAGTTTACCATTTGTTGAGTTTTCATATAATAGGAGTGTGCATACTACTATGGGTTATTTACCTTTTGAAGTGGTATATGGGTTTAATCCTCTTACACCTCTTGATTTATTACCTTTGCCTTCAAAAGAGCAAGTTAATTTGGATGATGCGAAGAAGGCTGAGTTTGTGCTAAATCTACATGAGAAGGTTAAACAAAGAATTAAGAAGAAGATTGAGCAATATGAAAATCAAGCTGATAAGGGGTGCAAGCAAGTTGTATTTAAACCGAGAGATTAGGTTTGCGTACATATGTGCAAAGAGAGGTTTCCTTCCCAATGAAAGTCTAAGTTGCAACCACGTAATGATGGTCCATTTCAAGTGGTGGAGCATATTAATGACAATGCTTACAAGCTTGATCTAAAAGGTGAGAGTAATATGAGTGCTCCTTTCAATGTTGCTGATTTAGTTCCTTTTGATTTGAGGATGAATCTTCCCAAGGAAGGAGAGAATGATGATAATTAAAGTCAATAAAGAGGTTCAATAGATCCTTTACAAAGAGTTAGAAGTCCAATGTCAAAAAATCAAGTCAAACATGGTAATGTGGTACTTTCAAAATTGATTTACAAACTTCTAGCTAAGGAAAGTATGCATTTGGAAGATGTTAAAGTGGAGGAATTATCACCAATGCTTGTCAATGTATTTTTGGCAAGTTTTTAAGGATTTGAAGGAGTTGCAGGGCTAACATGCCCGTGTCCCGAAGTACATGGCTATATTGGAGCTACTAAAAATGACCAGTAGGGTACATGCCCTGGGACACACTTGTGTCTGTGTCCATATCTGCAACACACCCATGTCCTTGCTCATATTCAGCACTACCTATATTTAAAGGTTTGAACACGGCCACCAATACAGCCGTGTTGCATGTTCTGAGTCAAATCTGAATTAATTAGGATTTTATTATTTTGATTCTTATTTTAGTTTTTAAGGTTTAGTTTAGGAGTCCTAAGTTTAATAGGACTTTCATAGCTTTTGTTTTCCTATAAATAAGCATCAAAATAATTGCTTTGGTTCTTACATGAACTAGATTGGCCTTATCAAAATAATTGCTTATGGCTGCCATCTTTATTTCTTACTAGAGTCTTCTTCTTTTTTTTTGGTTTTAGGGTGTGGCCAAAATCACTCTAAATTAATTTGATCAATTTATAATGAAGGATTTTAGGTTTAATATACCTAAGGTTTGAGTTGGTTGATTTAAAGGAAATTAGGGTTTATTTCTTTATCTTTATCCTTTATTGTTAACTATTTATTTTGTAAATTTTGGTACTTTCTTGGACATGTGGGGGTTGATTTGATATTGTTAGGATTTTCCAATCAAGATCACATCAAATCCATACTATTGTTTTATTATCTTATGTGATGTAGTACTTATGAAGATGTACTATTATGTATATTTTAGAATTTATGTTATGAAATGAAGTATAACATTTCCACTTGCCATTAAAATTAATGTTTTCGATTTATTATGTTTATTTACTATAGTAATAAGATTATAGTCATCTTATAATATATTGTTAGTTGATAGCATGCTTAGTACAAGTTTCCTTTTTAGTTGGTTTCTAGGTAACATTTCTCTCTCCAATAGCCTATTGGATAAGGTTTTCCAGTATGGGTGCATTGGAGTGGGAGTTACATGAAGGATTAGAAATTTTTTTAAAAAAATAATAGAAAACAATAAAAGAGATAAAGAACCTGATTATAAAATCCTCAGGGCACTGCTGTGGTTAGGAATCAACACTTCAAAATGGCAGAGGCTGAACAAAAGAATTCCAGCAAAGTTTTTGATCTAGTATTTTGTTAAGTGAAATTAGAAAAAGGGCCTCACCATTGCCACCTCTGTCTAATCAATTGTAGTTAAGTTTCTAAAACCTAAAAATAAAATAATATTGTAAGCATTTTCCCTCAAAATGTTCTCTATGATAAAAAATCTCCTAAAAGCTCATGCAAGAGCTCTATTTATAGGCACATAACGATAATAAAGATAATTATTAATTTAATTTAAATTTAAGTACTTAAATTATCTCTTTAGATAAACCTCATCTTATCCTAAGATATATCCTCATCATATTTAGATAAAGTTTTATCTTATCTTTTAGGATAAAATCTTATCCTATTTAAGTGTTAATCTGAGATTTTATCCTTATCCTCTATATATACTTCCTAATTGGGCCAGACTGGCTTTGACATCTTGGACTCTATTTTATTGGGCTTAAACAGAGTTAATTTAAAAGTCTTGAGCGTTAAACTTAGGTTAATGTATTTTAGTTCAAATTTTTACTATTCTGTAATTTTCAATGCATTTTCATTGTTTATTGATCATTATCAAATTATTCAATAGGTTCTTGAGCAGTTCAAAATTTAAGTGCTGATAGTTGCCCCTTACTCCATCATAAATAGAATAAAATAAAATGTGATGAAAAAAATTGGTCATAGGGTGCTAAAGAACACAACAAAAATTTTTCTTTCGTTTGGCAATTAAATTCCAAAAGGAAATATTGAAAAAAACCTCATTTTGGAAAATCCTATATCCTAATGCAAACGTTATAGGTAAATAAACCAATTTGAAAACCTTTTTTTGGGCATCCAGATTCTTTTGAACTTTGGAAAAATCACTTTAAGAACAAAAATCTGACTTTAAAACGCTTAAAAAATTTATTTTAGAAAAACATTTCAAAAAATATCGCTACTTGGTGTCAATCATTTCTAGTAGGCTTAATAACCCTTTTTGCGTCAATCATTCTAAAAGGAGATAATATTGTTACTTGGCACCTATCATTCCAAGTAACTTCAATAATTCACCTTGGTGTTATTCATTCCATGAAGGATAAAACACCATTACTTAGTGTAAACCATTCCAAGGAATTTTAACAAGCCGTCTTGGTGTCAATCATTCCAAGAGGCATAAAAACATTATTGGCATCCAACATTCCAAGTAATTTTAATAAACTATCTTAGTGTCAATCCCTCTAAGAGGGCATCAAAAATATTGTTACTTGGCATCAATCATTCCAAATAATTTTAATAATCTATCTTGTCATCAATCATTCTAAGAAGGAGAAATTATCATTACTTGCCATCAATTATTCCAAGTAAAGTTAACAAGCCGTCTTGGCATCAATCATTCTAAGAGGGCACAAAAAATATTGTTACTTGGTATTAACCATTCCAAGTAACTTTAGCAATCCATTTTGGAGACAATCATTTCAGAAAGGCATAAAAAACACTTGAAAATTCTTCCACCCGACATCTAAATTTTGAGAGAAAATTTCAGTACAATAAAAACATTTTAAAAATATTTACTTCAAGAAAATAAAATTTCATTTTTGAAAATAAAAAAACCAATTCCAAAATCTTAAAACTTAGAAGAAAATTTTTTAAAAACCAATAACCATTAAGAATTAAATCAGACTTTTGACAAAATAACAAGTGCAAGGATCAAACTCATGAACTCAACCATACGTATGCATGATGTATACCTTTATATTTCTATATGGATTGATGCATTTTCAATCACAGACATTACTGATTGCAAATTGATTAAGTTTAAAAGAGGTCTATTACTGAAGATGAGAACCTTGAATTTTCTTATTTTAGCTCCTAGACTGATTAATTTCAATATGCCCTTTTAAAATGTTAGTTGCTTTTAGATTGTCTGCAATATGCCCCCCTAAAATAAGATCCCTAAAACAGGATGCCTCCCAAAATCACTTATCTATTACTACTGCTTGATACCTAATTTAAAACCCTGTCAATGATGAACATACCTTAGATGATTTTGAATATCTTTAAGTTTATGCCCAGAGCATGTATCCTCAAAAACTATTTGAATTCATAATATATGTTTAGTGTTGATTGCCTTCAAACTGCCCCCAGAATTAATGGTGATTGCATTTATGAACTTCACAATTCATCTTACCATATATATCAGTTATAAAACAATTTGTCTGTTAAGAACCATTCATCAAAACTTCTATTATTACGTTAGAAATTTGCTTGATATCTTCCTATTTAATTAGGAAAGTTATAATAAAAATTTCATATAACTTTTGACAATAATAATGGTAAACTCAAATGCATTTAATTTTGGCACAACTGAACATTAGAAATTATTTCTAAAATTTTTCCTATCATTAGGCCCTTGCAAGTTTTCTAACTAACTATTTTGTGTACTTTCTCTCCTTTTATTTGGTCATTAACTTTTTCCTTGATAGCCCCTTTGTGGGGTTGTCTTCTTAGCAAGAGATTGAAAGAAAGCATTATATGAGCTTTATTCAAGATGAACCGGTTGTAAATTAGTTGAAGATATCTTTCATCCCTATTCACTTTCCATTATAATATTATAAGAAATCCATATATGACACTTAATATGCTAACACATATCTGCTATGCCTATTTTAAATAATTATATATTCGCTATAACTAGGCACACTGTGTTATACTTGTTATTAATTAGCCTTTGCGAGTTTTTTGACTAACTATTTTTTAACTCACATTTAATAAGAGTTTAAGTTTTTTAAAATTTGAGGTCGTAATGAAACTTACACAGAAAATGCTTTGGGATGGATGTTAGTGTAGATATACCCTAGGGCCATTCCTGTATGTAGACATTGTATATTTATCCATATGGCAATAAAATATTCATTTAAATTAAGTATTAAGTTTATTTGAATATTTACCCTTAGTATTATGTTGAATGAGTTTATTATCAAGAGTTGATAATATGAGTGACAAACTCATTCGGTATATATGCTATAAATGTTCATAGTCGTTGGATTAATATATGGGTAGTATTAATCCCTAGACTATCACCTCTATCTATTTTCCTTGATCGGTATGTGATATCAATAGTGGGAGGTAGTGAGTCTCATGCTACTCGATATGAGATATCAAAATAGACACGTGGATACTCATGTGATGGGTGGATCGAACATGTGACGTAAGATTTATGATTGTATGGATAATTCACTTTAGTCAACAATTATAATCTTGAACATAATAGTGCATATGGTCCTTTGACTTGAGGTGACACGATCATCCACATATGGTTGGTTAGAGTTTGCTACCGCTTACATACCTGTGCTAGCCACGTATGGGTATATGGCGTGTGGTGGCTCTAGTTAGTTATATGTAGGGATGAGTGATCGGCCAAGATGGAATTCATTACCTGGAGTGAACCGGGATAAGATCCTATGCTATCTAAGTTATTCTTGATGAATAAGTACCT